>JASPKP010006271.1:0-5000 GCA_030674155.1 Stramonita haemastoma
CTTTTTTCTTTCTCTTTTTTTGTTTTGCATGTGTATTTATTTTATTTGGTTTGTGTATTGTATGCTAGTTTGGTTTGTGTTATTTTTATATATGTGTATTCCTATATGTGGGTGATCCAGTAATATATTTATGAATTTAGTTTGCATCTTTTCTTTCTGTGAGACAGTGTGTGTGTGTGTGTGTGTGTGTGTGTGTGTTGTGTGTGTGGTGTGTGCGTGTGTGTGCGTGTGTGTGTGCTCTGTGTGTGTGTCTGTGTGTGTGTTGTGTTGTGGTGTGTGTTGTGTTGTGTGTGTGTGTGTGTGTGTGTGTGTGTGTGTGTGTGTGGTGTGTGTGGTGTGTGTGTGTGTGTGTGTGTGTGTGTGGTGTGTGTGTGCGTGTGTGTGTGTGTGTGTGGTGTGTGTTGTGTGTGTGTGGTGTGTGTGTGTGTGTGTGTGTCGTGGTGTGTGTGTGTGTGTTGCTGTGTGTGTGTGTGTGTGTGTTGTGTGTGTGTGTGTGTGTGTGTGGGTGTTTGTGTGTGTGGGGTGGGTGTGTGTGTGTGTGGTGTTGTGTGTGATGGTGTGTGCATGCGTTGCATGCGTGTGGGTGTGCATGCGTGTGTGCGTGCGTGTGTGCGTGTGTGTATGTGTGTATTTTTCTTTTTTTTAATAATAATTATTAGAGAAGTTGTCTTTTTGTTGTTGTTATTGTTGTATTATTGTCATGTTGGTTTCTTGCTATATTGCTGATATTTTTTTTTGTTTTAAACCAGTGTAGTTTTCAAAAGGTTAGTTAACTGATAGTATGTCACTCATGCTGTCAAGATTTTATAATAATAATAATAATAATATTAATAATAAT
This sequence comes from Stramonita haemastoma, assembly GCA_030674155.1. NCBI lineage: Eukaryota > Metazoa > Mollusca > Gastropoda > Neogastropoda > Muricidae > Stramonita > Stramonita haemastoma. The sequence continues at coordinate 839 of JASPKP010006271.1, forward strand.
AATAATAATAATAATAATAATAATAATAATAATAATAATGATAATAATAATAATAGTAATAGTAATAATAATACATGGAATTTATATGGCGCGCATGCGCACACACACACACACACACACACACGCACACGCACACGCACACACACACACACACACCGTTTAATCGTGGCAACATTTTTGTTTTCATTCCTCAGCAAGATGTCTGAAGTTCACCAATGGTGAAAAGTGCATATCTGACCATTTTCGCTCACCATTAAGGTAGCTGCATTCCAACTTCAGGGATATTGTCTAAACACAATACTGAACAGTTGTGTGCATGCATTTTTTTAAAAAAATTGTCGTCCGTTCCTTACAGGCACGAATGGCCTACTCTTCAGAAAGGCAGAACAGGTTTTTGTCCTGTGCAAAAGATGTTCTGCATGCGTTTGCATAAAAGACTTTGGGTTTATAGTCTCTTCTGAAGGAGTTTTAGGGGAGTGGGGTCGGTACTGATGTTAACTCCAGTGAAAAATCTCCTTGAATGGGTACCTTAGTGGTGGCTCGAACCCGGGCTGTCAGATTGTGAGCTCAATGCTCTAACCACTAGGCTGTCCTGGTCCCCAGTGACAAGATGTAGAAAAGAATTTTTTCTGATTTAATTTGTGTCACTTAATTTAAAAAAAAAATTTTTTTTTAAAAATAAATTCTTCATTTCCTTGCCCTGTTCTTTTTGGAAATCTCTCTATAGTAAAAAAACAAACAAACAAAAAACAAAAAAAGAAAACAAACAAGAACAACAACAAGCCAACAAATAAACATCAAGCAGCAACAACCACCACCACTACCCTCATCCCCCCTCCCCATCCCCCCCAAAAAAAAAAAAAAAAGAAGAGAAAACCCAGGAAAATCCCCAAGCAAAGAACTTTTTTTTTGGTTTGTGTTCATATCAGTTTTGTTGGCTTTCATTCTTTTTTCCCCTTTTTTTTTCTCCTACGAATTAACAGACTGAAGTTCAGATGTGTGTGTGTTTTATGTTTCAGCCGGACTAACTACCAAGTTTCCTCCTTACGAACGTGTGGTGCTCAGGGATCGTAAGTACTCTATTTTTATTATTATTTTTTTTTATTTTATTATTAACGATTTGGGTGGGGGTGGGGAGTGTTAAAGGGGGGCATTTCATTCAATTTTGGGATTGTAATTTGAACCAGTACTTTGAGAGCATGGGATTTAAATTTGAACCATTGCTTTTGAGAGCATATCTTTTTTTTTGATTTTTTTTTTTGACAAAGTTTTGTTGTGTTGCATGCTTTCACCTCACATTGTGTTTGTATTGGTATGAAAAGAAAAAAGAGGTAAAGGTGTTCCATAACCTTTGTAGTCATAGGGAAGCGAGGCATTGGAGACCTCAGCTTCTCTAGGGGCCAGCATATTGAGGGCAGCGCCCATCTCCTCTCCCTCGCTGCTTTACCTTCCCTGACCTAAAAGGGGGCAGGTATCCATTTACAGCTGGGTGAACTGGGGGACTGTACTGAAGCCAGGGCACGCACAAATGGTCACCCATCCAATTGGTAACCACGCTCAGCGCTGCTTAACCCTCTTAGTCCCGACCTGGGATTTGCCGGGATTAATCATTCCCTCTCCTGATTTGCTGGGATTTACACACACTAGTTTTCCTTACCTTTTACACTACCTTTAGTTTTCCATCACGCAGTGAAAATCACTTATTGCTACCACATGCCAAAGCTCTATCAGGCCAGAGGCACAGAGCCTGCTGTGAGAGTCTGGAAGTAATTATAGCTGCTGGTATACATGTACTTAGAAGGAGGAAAAGGCAAGTGAGCATGTGTGCCTGACCTGATTTCGCGCTGGAAAGCGAAATCTAGGGGCAGTTTGTGTTCAGAGATTTCGAATGCAAGAAGGTTAACTTTGACTTGGGGGGAAAGCGAGTGCTCTGACCACTGAGCTATCCTGTCCCCCCTCTCCATCACTACGTATAACAATAATTGTGTTTTCCATGGCTTTCAGCCGCCTTTGTCAGACCAATTGTGGTGTTTGGCGCCATCTCCGACGTAGCGAGAGACATGCTGATGAAGGAATACCCTGACCGCTTTCGAGTCACCGCGTGAGTTTGTGTATTGCTGGAATTTGTTATTTGTTGTTATTGTTGTCTGTGTGATACGAGTGTGTGTGATTTGGGGGTTTGATCTGTCAAGTCCCATGACCAGCCTCCTGTGCTGAAATTTTGGTTTTGTACACTGCAGGATGGTTGTGTGTGTGTATAGATGTGTGCATGCGGGGATGATACATGTGTGTATGTACAGGCAGTTACAGGCACATGCATGTGCACACGCACACACACTTTCAAACACTTACAGGTACATTATTACACATGCACGCACTCACGCATGCACGCACGCACACATGCACACACGCACGCACGCACGCAGGCACGCACACACACACGTTCCTCTCTCTCTCTCTCACTCACTCCTCTCTCTCTCTCTCTCTCTCTCTCTCTCCCTCCTCTCTCACCCTCTCTCTCTCTCCCTCTCTCTCTCCCTCTCTCTCTCTCTCTCTCTCTCTCCCTCCCTCTCTCTCTCACCTTCTCTCTCTCACCCTCTCTCTCTCTCTCTCTCTCTCTCTCTCTCTCCTCCTCTCTCTCTCTCTCTCTCTCTCTCTCTCTCTCTCTCTCTCTCCTCTCTCTCTCTCTCTCTCTCTCTCTTTTCAATATTAAAAAATCACAAATAGTCTTTAAACCTTTTACCTGTAGTAGTGTGCTAAATGGGTGTTACACATGGGATGTCGCTTTAGAAGGGGGGTGGGATAGCCGGGATGGTTGGAGCATTGACGCCCCTTTTAACCCCTACACTGCGCTGTTGACGAGCGGCGCTCGTCATAGAAACTGCCACCTGCAATGCTGTGTTGACGAGCGCCGCTCGTCATGAACCAACGCTCTCTCTGTTTCGCTCAGCATTGCTGAAAATCCTTCTTATTATGATTTGTTTAGCTCCCTTGATGTATCTTCAACCCACGAGTCCCATTTGTTCAAGTTATTTGCATATTTTATGACGTTCAATCGGCAAGGTAAACAAGGTACTGCCAAGTTCAATTTTTGGGTTTTCCAAGCAATGGCTGTCTCTCAACTGACTTACACAGTTGCCGAAGTTATTGATGAAATTTATAGAGATCAAGATAGTGGAGATTAGGGTTTTTTTTTTAATTTTTTTTATTCAGTTGACATCGAACTTTGCGAAGTTGATGCAAACGACTCGGGTTTTGATCCGGAAGAAACTTCTGCGTACTCGTGGTCTGAATCGGAACATGATCGTATCGTTCGAGATGCAGTTGGGTATATTTGAGGGCTTTATTCGTTTTTATAACATATTTATATTGCTTTTTTTCCTCTGTTTATTCATAAACAGAACAACTAAATGTGTGTATCGTATGGTTGCACCTTTGGTCAGGGCTTGGTCAGTGAGCGAGCGAGCCACTCAGTGAGTGGCCGATGTGTTTGATCTACTTTGAAGTGGTTGCGACCTCGTGTGTCACTTGTCACCTAGGCTACTCGTTAGCTGTCAGTTATCAGTGTGTGTGTCTGTCTGTTTTGTTGATGAGCTATTGTTCTTGCTGACATCTGCCCTGGCTCCCTGGCTGTGTGTTTGTGTGAAGAGCAGGTGTGTGTGTGTGTGTGTGTGTGTTGTGCGCGCGCGCGTGCGTGCGTGCGTGCCTGCGCGCGCGCGCACGTGTGTCTGTCTAATTATATATTTTAAAAATTGTCACAAATACAATCTTCATTCAATTTCCTTTCATTCAGTATATACTTTTATGTAGCTATCTTAGGAATTTCCTGAATTAAAAGCAATTGAAAATCATATGCGTGATTTTTGTCTGTTTCTGAAAATTTCTTCAGCATAGGCCTGAGCAAAATAGGTCAGCAGCGAAAAGGTTAAGGGGATTTTTCCTTTGGAGTTAGCAGTTAATGATAAAAATTACGTATGGAATTTATAAAAGGTTTCTGGGGTTTTTTGTTGACAGAGGTGGAGAAAGGAGCAGACAGTGACCCCAAGAAAGGGAAAACGGGAATCATTCGTTTTGGTGCTATTCGCGATGCCATCGAAAGGGTGAGTTGGGACTGTGTGTGTTGTGTGTGTGTGGGTGGGTGTGGGTATGGGTGGGGGGGTAC
>JASPKP010006272.1:0-2500 GCA_030674155.1 Stramonita haemastoma
GAAAAGCTTTTACCTTCAAAACTCCACTTACCATTCATATCTGTTTCAGAGGTCTATAACTATCTGACTCACCTCAAACAATCCAGAACGCGTGGTCTTGATGGAATAGACAGCAATAATTATATTAAAATTAACAGCTCCAGTCATCACAGACACAGTAACATATTTATACAACCTTTGCTTTTGCGCCTCCAGAAACTTGCTGAGCGTGTCTACCCCGAGTCACAAAGCAGCTTCCGAGCTGAACCCTCCGCGATGGACATGATATTCTCCCTACGCCAGCTTCAGGAGAAATGCAGAGAACAACACAAACCCCTCTACATAGCCTTCATAGACCTGACCAAGGCCTTTGACCTAGTCAGCAGGGAAGGGCTATTCAACATCCTTCCAAAAATTGGTTGGCCCCCAAAACTCCACAGTCTCATCAGATCCTTTCATGATGACATGGAGGCAACAATCCAATATGAGGGCAGCATGTCCAACCCATTTGACATCAAGAGTGGAGTCAAGCAAAGCTGTGTCCTTGCTCCCACCCTCTTTGGCATTATCTTTGCCCTGCTCCTAAAGCACGCTTTTGGAACTGCAACAGAAGGTGTATACCTACGCACCAGATCCAGCGGTCGACTATTCAACCTGGCTGGTTGAAAGCAAAAACAAAAGTGATGAAGAAAACAATTAGGACATGCTTTTTGCTGCTGCTGCTGCTGTCACTTCTCACACTGAGCAAAAACTCCAATGCCTCATGGATAGGTTTTCCCAGGCCTGCAAAGACTTCGGCCTGACAATCAGCCTGAAAAAGACCAATGTGCTGAGCCAGGACGTGGTAACTACACCAGCCATCTACATCGATGACTACCAGCTCGATGTGTACACCAGTTCACATACCTGGGATCCACCATCAGTGACAACCTATCCCTTGATGCCAAGATCAACAAGCGCATCGGCAAGGCTGCTACAACCTTAGGACGTCTCACTACCCATGTCTGAGAGAACCCAAAGCTGACAATTTCCACCAAGATGGCAGTGTACAATGCCTGCATCGTCAGCACTCTCCTTTATGGCAGTGAAACATGGACAACATACTCCAAACAGGAGCGCAAACTGAACAGCTTCCACCTGCGCTCTCTCCGTCGCATCCTCAGCATCCACTGGAGTGACAAAGTTACCAACGCTCAGGTCCTCGAGGTTGCAGGTCTTCCCACCATGTACACACTCCTCAGACAACGCAGACTCAGATGGCTTGGTCACGTGCGAAGGATGGAGGATGGACGCATTCCTAAAGATCTCCTCTATTGTGAACTTGCCTCCGGCAAGAGAAGCATTGGCCGCCCCCAACTGCGCTACAAAGATGTCTGCAAGCGTGACATGAAAGCCCTGGACATCAACCTAGAGAACTGGGAGGAGGTAGCAGCTGACCGCAGCAAATGGCGCAGTGTTCTCCACAAACAGCTGAAATGTGGTGAAGAAAAGATCCACACCACAGCAAACGAAAAGAGAGCCAAGCGGAAGGCATGTGCTCCAGCCACCTCAACAAGCCACATCTGCATCAGATGCAACAGAGACTGCCACTCCCACATTGGACTGACCAGCCACAGCCGGCGTTGTCGCTGCACAAATGACCTTTCTTTTGGCGCGAATTCCATAGTCGAACACCGACTGATGGAGGCCTACTACTTGCCTTGATAAGAACTATTTCCCCAATGCCTTCAAATGTGCTAAAGTGATCCCCATCTACAAGTCTGGTGATACTTCAGATCCTTCAAACTGTAGACCAATCTCTATTATACCTATCCTTTCAAAACCCCTGGAAAAACATATGAATAAACACTAAGTCTGTCATATAGAAACCAATAACTTACTTCATCCTAACCAGTCTGGATTTAGACAAAAGCGCTCGTGCCATACAGCACTAACCAGTCTTGTAGACAACTGGCTATCAAACATTAATGACAATAAATTTTGTGGAGTATTATTTGTTGATTTCAAAAAAGCATTTGATACAATTGACCACAAACTTCCTTAAAAAGCTAGACCTGTATAAAATTTCAACAGAAACACTACGACTACTAGATTCCTATCTTGCAAACAGGCAAAAGTGTGTCTCAATAGTTACATCAACATCCAAACTAAAAACCATTCATCATGGAATACCACAGGGATCCATATTGGGACCAATTCTCTTTTCATTATATATAAATGACCTTCCTTTACATATCCATTCCAAATGTGAACTTTTTGTTGATGACACAACCATACATACAAGCCATAACGACATTGACTATCTCACAACCTTATTACAAAAAAGCACTGACGAACTTGTCAAATGGACAGAACAAAACCATATGTCTATTCATCCCCCCAAAAACAAAATGCATGCTTATCACCACCAGACAAAAGCGACAGAATTTATCACATAAACTGTTTAAAATTTACATAAAAATGAAGCAATTGATCAAACCTCTCTAGTACTAAGATTAACAATTGATGAAAATCTCAGTTC
>JASPKP010006272.1:7500-14537 GCA_030674155.1 Stramonita haemastoma
ATGATGTTTCATCCTCAGTTAATGTCAATACTAGTTTATATACTTTTAAAAATAAGTATCATTCGATCCTAATGAATGAATATACAGGCACATTCACATAATATCTTCTCTTGTCTGGCATTGCATTTTATTTTCCTCTGTGCTCATTTCCTTCTCTCTCTCTCTCTCTCTCTCTCTCCTCTCTCTCTCTCTCTCTCTCTCTCTCCCTCTCTCTCTCTCTCTCTCTCTCTCTCTCTCTCTCTCTCTCTCTCTCTCTCTCTTTATTTTTATTTATTTATTTATTTATTTATTTTTAATACAAAATCTCCTTTTTGACATGCATTTCTATGATGTTACAACGATTTTTTATGTGTTTTTTTTTTTTTTTTTTTTCTCCTTTTTTTTTTTTTTTTTTTTTTTTCTCTCTCATAAATTTGCAGTTGATTTGTTTTCATTGTTATGATTTTCTTTGATTGAGGGCTGGATGTAAAAAAGCCATTATGTGTGCTTATTCTTATCCCTTAATAAAAGTGTTTCAAAAGTGTTTCCAAAAAAAAAGTGTTTCTCTCCCAGCATATCCCTACAACCATAAGGCATCTAGAAGCACACATATACTTACACACGCACACACACACACTAACATACACTCATGCAGAAAGGCACTCTAATGTCTGCAGGTCAACCCTCAAGGGTACATCTGCCCAAAAACCCATGCCTGCACTCACATAAGCATAAAAAAAACAATAAGTGCACCACAAAAACAATACAATACAATCCAAAGAACCAATATTCATATGAAAATACCAAGTTCTCACATGACGGATGTATTGCACAATTATAGTTTGAACTTCTTCCCATTAATTTTAAGCACACAGCACCCAAGAGAGCGAGGACACTCACTCACTCACACAAATACACTCACACCCACACACACACACACACACACACACACACACACACACACACACACACACACACACACACACACACACACACACACACACACACACACTACCCCCCCCCCCCCACATACACACACCAAGCCTTCATAGTCTATACCTACAGGGGAACGAAATTGTATATAGCATAAAACAATTTGCACTAGTATCATTTATGAAGAAATATCAAATTAGTGTTTTTTCATTATTTCTTTCAGAAACTGTGTAACTTTAATAAGCAAAGATTTCCTCCTAGAGCTAAACAGTTCATGGAACTTGATAACGTTTGGATTTTTATGATAATATTTTGGGATAAATTTGTTTCTTAACTGCACAAAAAATTTACATTTGAACAAGCAATGAAACTCATCTCCTAACTCGCTATCTTCACATTTATCACAGACTCTCTCTGCTCTGGGAATACTACTTATTCTGCCTGTTTGGATGGGAAGTCTATGATTTAACGTTCGAAAATGAATAAAAGTTAGTAATGAGGTATGAGGAAGAATGGATAAGTAATGTTCAAAGCAGAAACACTTTTTAAATAGTCTATAATTGAGGAAGATGTCGTCATTGTCCACATGAGAATACCATTGCTGTAAATACTGATCTTGCAAACTAGGTGTAACTTTGGCTTTAAACCATTCTGATGATACTCAGAGATCAAACTGATTCTGCCATATACCACTTAATCCAATTTCGTTTAATGTACGTTCTACAGTAACTAAATAAGGTGATTTGTGAGAATTAGCCATATACATATCATGTAAAAGTCTGTATACAATATTTGAAAACTTGGACTCGCTTCCTGCATCCACTAGTTTAAACCAGTAACATAGCATCCTTACTTTTGCTGTTATTTCCACAGGAAACTGACCCAATTCTCCATAAATCATTTTACTTGGAGTAGATTTTCCAAGTTTAAGTATTATTTTAAAGAACTTAAGCTGTAATTTAGAAGCTAATTCACACATTGATGGTGTCCAAATTTCACACCCATAGAGCAAAACTGGGACGACCACTCTGTTAAATAGCTCTATCTGAATATCAATAGGAAGAAAGAGTCTCCTACATTTTTTTAACAAAGAGAACATACTACGACGTGCCTGGTCATATAAATGTTTTTGTGCCAGGTTAAATCTGTTATTATAATTAAGGTTTAGCCCCAGATACTTGAAAGAAAAAACCACTTTAATTTCTTTACCACAACATGTAAAACAAGGCATTTTCTTGATCTTTCCTCGAGAGAAGACCAAAACTTTTGTTTTTTCTACATTCATGTTAAGTTTCCATTTATGGCAGTAATTACACATAGCATTTATAGCTTCCTGTAAATCTTCTTTCGATTCGGCACAAATTGCCGTATCATCTGCATACAATAACAAAAACATTTTCAACAAAAGATTTTCTTTTTCACTTTCCCACCCAAGTTCTCTGGCTTCCTTTGACATTGTTGGTAAATCACTCATTTTTTCAATAATATAAGATTGCATATCATTCAAATACAAAGCAAAGAGTAAAGGTGACAAGTTTTCGCCCTGACGGACCCCAGATGTGGATTGAAAAAAATCAGAACGCTCATCCCCACCTTCAACACATGACTTGGCTTTAGTATAAATATCTTTGATAACCTTTAAAATATTTCCATTCACACCATGACCGACCAGCTTCCGCCAAATAAAAGCTCTGTTAACACGGTCAAATGCCTTTTCGAAATCAACAAAAAGACAATACAGTCGTTTTCTCTTGGCAAGAAACACATCAATCATGCAAAGAAGTGTAAATAAGTGATCAGTGGGGGAAAAACCTGCTCTAAAACCTGCTTGTTCTTGGCCAATAGTCTTGTGTTCATTGAAATATTTTGTCAACCTGTTGTTAATCACTGAAGTAAATAACTTTCCGAAGCAACTTAAAATTGTTATTCCTCTGTAATTATTAGGATCTTCTGGACTTCCTTTACATTTGAAAACTGGCTTTATAATTCCTAAGGACCAGGCATTTGGAGTTTTTCCAGAGCGAAGAATTACATTAAACAATTTAGCAAAAGTTCCAAGTAACCTGGTTGATGACGCCTTTAGAAATTCGTTAGTGATGTGGTCGTAACCACAAGCTTTATTTAATTTAAGTCTGGTAATTGCATTCTGTATTTCCTCCTCAGTAAAGGGTAAGTTTAATTCTTGGTTTACAATGGGGTGATCTGCAATAACATTATAGTCTTCTACTGTCTCTTCTGCATCAGAATATATCTTTACAAAATGATCCTTAAATGCCTGACATGAAATGGGTGTAGCTGGTTTGTCTTTTTCTAAGCTGGTCCCATTAATTACTTTCCAGTATGCCTTGGGGTCAGAAATCTTTAATTTTCTAATTTTCTTTACAAGGTTATTTTGATATATCTTGAATTGCTATTTTATTTCTTTTTTGTATCAATTTTATTGCTATGTCGTCTGAGAACTGACACAATGCCACAATTTACTGCCAGTTACTGGCACGACATAGGATCAAAACGAGTTGCAGTCCATGCTAAACTCTGTGTGTGTCAGTTATTGATTAGAAGCGAAGTGCCAAGACTTGCATTATCGTGCTTATTATGGTTTTTTGTTTGTTGACATACTTCATGCATCGTTCATTCATTTATTCATTCATTCACGTTAAATCCTGTTCCACTTTTCGTAAGAGTAGGCCATCGTGTGCCGGTGGGAACAGATGACAAGATTTACAAAAACTGCATACACACAGGGACCAGATGAAAAAATGCACATGACTGCATATTCTGTTATCCTCGATATAAAAGAATAAATAAATAAATAAATAAATAAATAATCTCTCTCTCTCTCTCTCTCTCTCTCTCTCTCTCTCTCTCTCTCTCTCTCTCTCTCCTCTCTCTCTCTCTCTCTCTCTCTCTCTCTCTCTCTCTCTCTCTCTCCCCAACAGAGGGCCCCGAAGAGCTAAGAAAGGTTCTTGGAAGGAAAGCTGGTAAGTGTACGCGACAAAAAACAAGCAGTGCGCACAAGAAAAATGACAATATACAGCAGTATGATGCAGCACAGCAAAGTGCAGGGTGGCCGCCACATGCGCCCAAAAATACAAACACACTGACAAACACCAGCGCGCGCGCGTGCGCGCGTGCGCGAAAGCATACCAACCCCCCGCCCAAAAAGGTGCCGTTTTGAGCACAGATGCCAACGAGAGAGCTCTTTTCAGCCACGTCGATCCCCGACTTTGGCACGGTAAAAGACCCCACGGCACCAAGAAAATATTGCACTGTATGCATACACTCTCTCCCGCCATCTTAGATAGGGGTGGCGCAAGATTTGTGGCGACAGGAGGACCCCAAGAGCTAAGAAAGCTAGTTTGTGGGGAGAAAAGCTGGTAAGTGTACACGACAAAAAACAAACATTGGGCACAAGAATAATGACAGTATACAGCAATATGATGCAGCACAGCAAAGTGGAGGGTGTCCGCCACATGCGCGCACACCAACAAACACGCTAACAAACACCAGCACGCGCGCGCGTGCGCGAAAGCATACCCACCCCCAGCCCGAAAAAGGTGTCGTTTTGAGCACAGATGCCAGCCAAAGAGCCGTTTTCAGCCCCGTCGGACCCCGACTTTGGCACGGTAAAAGACCCCACGGCAAAAGGACAGTATCGTACTGTATGCATACACTCTCTCCCGCCATCTTGGATAGGTGTAGCGCCAGATTTGTGGCGACAGGAGGGCCCCGAAGAGCTAAGAAAAGTAGTTTGTGGGAAGGAAAGGGGGTCAGTGTACGCGACAAAAAGCAAGCATTGGGCACAAGAATAATGACAGAATACAGCAATTTGATGCAGCACAGCAAAGTGGAGGATGTCCGCCACATGCACACACACCAACTAACACACTAACAAACACCAGCGCGCGCGCGCGCGCGCGTGCGCGAGAGCATACCCACCCCCAGCCCGAAAAAAGTGTCGTTTTGAGCACAGATGCCAGCCAAAGAGCCGTTTTCAGCCCCGTCGGACCCCGACTTTGGCACGGTAAAAGACCCCACGGCACCAGGACAGTATCGTACTGTATACATACACTCTCTCCCGCCATCTTGGATAGGTGTGGCGCCGGATTTGTGGCGAGAGGTGGGCCCCAAAAGCTAAAAAAGGTAGTTTGCGGGAAGGAAAGGGGGTCAGTGTACGCGACAAAAAGCAAGCATTGGGCAGAAGAATAATGACAGTATACAGCAATATGATGCAGCACAGCAAAGTGGAGCGTGTCCGCCACATGCGCGCACACCAACAAACACACTAACAAACACCAGCACGCGCGCGCGTGCGCGAAAGCATACTCACCCGTACCCCCAGTCCGAAAAAGGTGTCGTTTTGAGCACAGATTCCAGCCAAAGAGTCGTTTTCAGCCCCGTCGAACCCCGACTTTGGCACGGTAAAAGACCCCACGGCACCAGGACAGTATCGTACTGTATGCATACACTCTCTCCCGCCATCTTGGATAGGTGTGGCGCCGGATTTGTGGCGACAGGAGGGCCCGAAGAGCTAAGAAAGGTAGTTTCCGGGAGGGAAAGGGGTCAGTGTACGCGACAAAAAACAAGCATTGGGCACAAGTATAATGACAGTATACAGCAATATGATGCAGCACAGCAAAGTGGAGGGTGTCCGCCACATGCGCGCACACCAACTAACACACTAACAAACACCAGCGTGCACGCGTGTGCGCGAAAGCATACCCACCCCTAGCCCGAAAAAGGTGTCGTTTTGAGCACAGATGCCAGCCAAAGAGCCGTTTTCAGCCCCGTCGGACCCCGACTTTGGCACGGTAAAAGACCCCACGGCACCAGCACAGTATCGTACTGTATGCATACACTCTCTCCCACCTTCTGGGATAGGTGTGGCGCCGGATTTGTGGCGACAGGAGTGCCCCGACGAGCTAAGAAAGGTAGTTTCCGGGAAGGAAAGGGGGTCAGTGTACGCGACAAAAAACAAGCATTGGGCACAAGAATAATGACAGTATACAGCAATATGATGCAGCACAGCAAAGTGGAGGGTGTCCGCCACATGCGCGCACACCAACAAACACACTAACAAACACCATCGCGCGCGCGCGTGCGCAAAAGCATACCCACCCCCAGCCCGAAAAACGTGTCGTTTTCAGCACAGATGCCAGCCAAAGAGCCGTTTTCAGCCCCGTCGGACCCCGACTTTGGCACGGTAAAAGGCCCCACGGCACCAGGACAGTATCGTACTGTACGCATACACTCTCTCCCGCCATCTTGGATAGGTGTGGCGCCGGATTTGTGGCGACAGAAGGGCCCCGAAGAGCTAAGAAAGGTAGTTGCGGGAAGGAAAGGGGGTCAGTGTACGCGACAAAAAACAAGCATTGGGCACAAGAATAATGACAGTATACAGCAATATGATGCAGCACAGCAAAGTGGAGGGTGTCCGCCACATGCGGCACACCAATAAACACACTGACAAACACCAGTGCGCGGCCGTGCGCGAAAGATACCCACCCCCAGCCCGAAAAAGGTGTCGTTTTGAGCACAGATGCCAGCCAAAGAGCCGTTTTCAGCCCCGTCGAACCCCGACTTTGGCACGGTAAAAGACCCCAGGCACCAGGACAGTATCGTACTGTATGCATTACACTCTCTCCCGCCATCTTGGATAGGTGTGGCGCCGGATATGTGGCGACAGGAGGGCCCCGAAGAGCTAAGAAAGGTAGTTTGCGGGAAGGAAAGGGGGTCAGTGTACGCGACAAAAAACAAGCATTGGGCACAAGATAATGACAGTATACCGCAATATGATGCAGCACAGCAAAGTGGAGGTGTCTGCCACATGGCAGCACACCAACAAACACACTAACAAACACCAGCGCGCACGCGTGGCGCGAAAGCATACCCACCCCCAGCCCGAAAAAGGTGTCGTTTTGAGCACAGATTCCAGCCAAAGAGTCGTTTTCAGCCCCGTCAACCCCGACTTGGCACGGTAAAAGACCCCACGGCACCAGGACAGTATCGTACTGTATGCATACACTCTCTCCCGCCATCTTGGATAGGTGTGGCGCCGGATTTGTGGCGACAGGAGGGCCCCGAAGAGCTAAGAAAGGTAGTTTGCGGGAGAAAGGGGTCAGTGT
>JASPKP010006273.1:0-14535 GCA_030674155.1 Stramonita haemastoma
CACCCCCCAAACACCCCCCACCACCAACCAAAAACACCCCAAACACACACACACCACACAACACACACCTACCACAAACCCACACCACACCACCCCACCAAAACACACACACACCAAAAACCACCAAACCCCAAAACCCCACACCACACACACACACACACACACACACACACACACACACCCCCAAAAACACAAAAACAACACCAAAAAAACCCCAAAAAACCCACACACACACACCCACACACACCACAGAACACCACACACCCCCACCACACACACCCCAACAACCACACACACACCCCCCCCCAAAACCCACCAATAACCAAAAAAAATACAAAATAAAACCCATTTGGGCCACTACCGCCCATGACTAGCATTTTCGACAATCACTCGGACGGGGAGCCCTGTTTATTTTTTTTGGGTCATACAACATGTGACTAACCCGGGTTACCAACAGCCGCGCTGTAGTCTATGGTTAGGATGTTGGACTCGTTAAACTAAGGGTTGCAGGTTCGATCCCGCTTTCGCTATGGCGTTGTGCCCTTTTGGAAAAGGCACTTTTTGGAAAAAAAGGGCTTTTTCTCCCCCCCCCAGGTGTAAAAGGGGGGGGGCCCCCCAACCTTGTGTTGGGGGGGTTAACCCTGATGCGACTGGCGTCCTATCCGGGGGGGGGAGTCTATGACTCTCAGTCGCTTAAGCCCAAAACCGGGCAAAAAGCACCGTGATGAGCCTTGGCTCGGGAAGATTTTTAAATTTTTTTTTTAACTGTTGCAACGGGCACAGAAGCCCGCAGACAAAACACGTAGAAGAAATTAGACATATAGAAGACAAAAGACAGACAGACAGACAGCAGTCAAACACACAGAAAACAGACAGACACTCCACACACACCTACAACCCCAAAAACACACACAACACACCCCACAACACGCCACACACACCTACCACACACACCAAACACACCCAAACACACACACACCACACGCACAAACCCCCTTTAACACAACCCCACACACACACACACACCACACCACCCCCAAAACCCCAAAAAACCAAAAAATACAAAAGCAAACCCCCAACAAACCCCCCCCCTGGCTAGGATCTTGAAAATCGGAAAGTGGCCATGATTATCTCTTTGGTCATCCAAATGTGACATAACCAACTGTTACCAAACAGGCACGAGGCTGCAGACAAAATTAACCAAAAAAGACAATAAGACAGACAGTTTAAGACGGAAGACAGACAGACAAAAGACAAAAGACAGAAGCGATAGTTTGACAGACGACGTCACACAGACAGACGACGACAGAAGAATGCACACACACCCACACCACCAAACACACACACACACACACACACCACACACCCAAAAAAAACCACACAATAACGCACACCGCCCCGCGCAAGCACGAAAAGCATGCGCACGCACGCACCACGCACACAACACTCCCAAACACACACCACAAACAAAACCACACACCACACACACACAACCACCCACACACCCACCAACACACAACACACACACACACACACACCCATTTAAAAACGGGATAAAGACAGAGGAGAAAAGAAAACCCTTTTTTAATTCTTTTGCTGTCTGTCTGTCTGTCTGTCCTGTCTGTTGTCTGTCTGTCTGTCTTTCCCTTCTTCTCTCTCCCCTCTTCTCTTTTCTCTCTCCCTCTCTTCTCCCCCTCCCCTCTCTTCTCTCTCTCTCTGTATATATTATAATTTTTATATTATATATATATTATAATAATTATAAAATTATTTATATATATTTTTATATTGTGGTGTGTGTTGTGTTGTGTGGGGTGGTGTGTGTGTGTGTGTATGTTTTGGTGGTGTATCCTTTTGTGTCCTTAATTTTGGCTTTCATCTGTCTGTTTGTTGGGTCTTTTCCACCTGTTGCCTATCTGTCTGTCTCTAACTTTCTCTCCATTGTGTGTGTGTGTGTGTGTTGTGTGTGTGTGTGTGTGTGTGTGGTTTTTTGTGTGTGGGGGTGTGGGTGTGTGTTTTGGTTGTGTGTGTTTTTAAGAATTGTTTTTAAATTTTTTTCTTTTTTTATCGAGGTAATGGAATAACATTATTTGCTCTTTTTTTGGGGACCCCATTTCCCGTGTGTATGCAGTTTTGTTTTTTGTCAATTTTCCCAGGGCACACGAGGGCCCCTACTCTTCAAAAAGCAGAAACAGGATTCAATTTTGGTTTGGCGCAAGTGTTTTGCGTGCTTTTCCCCAACTTTTCCCGGGGGCCTCGGTTTTACAGTCTTCCGAAGGTTTTTTATGGGAAGGGAGCACTGATGTTTTACCAAAAAAATCCCCCCAAAACAATTTCTGGTTTCCAGAGCCCCCCCAAAAGTTTCCTAACCCTACCTATCCCTCCCCCCATACTTTACGCTTAACATTACAATTTTTTAAACCCCCAAACCCTCATGTATGGTTTTTTTAAATAATTTGAAAATGAAATCCCGCCCTTTTTCATTAGGGAAAAAAACATAAATAAGAGAAAATAAAAAAATTTTTTTCATGAATTTTAATGGGTCAGTTTTTGGGAACGTGTGATTTACTAAATTTTTTGATATGCAATTCCTTTTTGGGTGTTTGGGTGTGTGTGTGTTTTTTGGTTGGGGGGGTTTTGTGGTGGTGGTGTGTGGTTTGGTTTTGTGTTGTGTGTGTTTTTGGGGGGGGGGGTGGTGGGGAAAATGGGGGAAGGGGGAGAGAGGAGGGGGTGGAGGGGGGAGGGGAAGGGGGGAGGGGAGAGAGGGAGGGGAGAAGGGGGGAGAGGGGGGGGAAGAGAGGGGGTGGTGTTTGGGGGGGGGGGTTGGGGGGGGGGGGGGGGGGGGGGGGGGGGGGGATTGGTGGGGGGGTTTTTGGGAAAGGGGTGGGCAGGGGGGGGGGGGGGGGGGGTTTGGGGAACCGGGAAATGGCGGCAAAAAAGACCTTTTTTTTTATTTTACAAGAAGGGATTGAAAAGGCATGGCAAAATTCCCCCCCGGGGCTGATTTGGATTATTTTTTTTTTTAAGTGAAGGTTGTTTTTGCTTTTAAAACAACCCCGGGCGGGCCCGCCCCGCGGGGGAAACCACCAACCACACCGCACCACCACCCCAGAGGCCCCAAAACCATCACGGGAAAAGACCAAAAACCCCAAAAAGGACAAAAACCCCCAAAAAAAAATTTAACCCCCAAAAAACCCCCAAAAAAAAAAAAACCCCCCCCCCCCCCCCCCCCCCCCCCACCCCCCAAAACCCCCCCCCCCCCCCCCCAAACGAAAAAACCAAAGAAAGGGAAAAGAAACCAAAGCCGGGGCCCCTTTGGGTTTGTTGTTTTTTCTTACCGGGGATTAAAATTTTTTTAAATTTTTTCTGATGAAAAAAAATTTTGTTTTTGTTTGGGTTTGTTTTTTTGGCAAGGGGCTGGTTTTCAAAAAAAAAAAGGCCCCTTTTTGGTTTTTTAAATAGAGAATTTCCTTTTTTTTTTAAGTTTTGTTTGATTTTTTTTTGGGGGCCCCAAGAAAAAAAAGTTTTAAAATTTTTTTTTTTTCCCCAAAAAGATGTTTTGATTTCTTGGCTTTAAATTTAAAAAAAACCTGGCCCCTGCGCCCCCCCGGGGGGGTAAAAAAAAAAAAGCAGGGGGTCAAGGACCACGAAAACACGCCCCCCGGGCAAAATTTTTGGTAAAATTTGGGTTTAAAGTTGGACTCCCTTCCCCAAAAATTCCCGGGTTTTAAAAAGGCCCCTTCCCCAGCAGAACCTTCCCCGTTTTAAATCCTTTTTTTTCGGGGAAAAATGGGGGCCCTTTCCCCCAAAAAAGAGACTACCAAAAACGCCACACCCCCGGGGACGGGAAAAAAAAACCCTGACTTAACCCCCAAAAAAAAAAAAAATAAAAGGGTATTTTTTGTGGTACCCCGTTATTGTTCATTCAAAATTTTTTTTCAAAACAAAAACCGCAAAAACCCCAAAAAAAAAACCAAAAACCCCCCCCCCAACAAAACCCCCCCCCCTCCCCCCAAAAGCCCCCCCCCCCCAAAACCCCCCCCCCCCCCCCCCCCCCCCCCCCCCCCCCCCCCCCCCCCCCCCCCCCCCCCCCCCCCCCCCCCCCCCCCCCCCCCCCCCCCCCCCCCCAAAAAAAAAAAAAAAACCCACCGTTAAAAAAAAACTACCCCCCCCCCCCCCCCAAAACCCCCCAAAAACCCCCCCCCCCCTTTTTAAAACCCATTTTTCCCCCCCCCCCTCCCCCCCCCCCCCCACCCCCCCCCCCCCCCCCCCCCCCTTCCCCCCCCCCCCCCCCCCCCCCCCCCCCTCCCCCCCCCTCCCTCCACGGTTTTTTTTTTTTGGTTTTTTTTTTGCTTGAGGGGTAAAAAATTTTTTGTTTGTTTCCTGCAAAAGGATTTTAAAGTTTATGCAGGTTTGTGGGGGGGTATTGCCCCAAAATCCCCCAAAAAAAAGGCCCTTTTAAATTCTTACAAAAAAAAATCTTTTGCCTTTTTTTTATTGGTAAATTTTTGGTTAGGCCCGAAAAAAAAAGTTTTTTAAAAAAAAAAAATTAAATACCTTTTTTTTTTGTTGAATTCCCTTATTCAAAAATCCTGAGACCGCTTTAAATTTTTCCCCTTTTTGCCTTTTTGGGCCCCTTAAAGCCCGCTTTTACGCATTTGTTTTTCTTAAAGGGGGGTTTCGGCTTTGGTTTGGAAAAACCCCCCAAGATTTTTTAATGTTTTAACAATTAGACTTTTTTGGTGTTTGGGGGGCTCTCACCCCCTTATCCTTTCCCCTAAAATCACACTTCTGTCCTTTTTAAAAAACTACCCCCCAAAATCCTTTTTTAAAAATTATTATTTTTTTTTTTTTTATTTTTTTAAAATTTTTTTTTTTTTTTTTTTTTTTTTTTTTTTTTTTATTTTTTTATTATTATTTTTTTTTTAAAATTATTTTTATTATTTGTGTAAAAAAAAAGGTTTACTTGGGAATTAATTGTAACTTAAAACTGGGGATGTAAGGCATAATTGAAATGACAGAAGTTCTTAATATAAAAGTGCCCCCGTCGTTAAATTCCGTTGTGCTTTGGTGGTCAAAGTTTCTGTTCTTTCATTTTCAGTATTCTCTTTTTTCCGTGCAGTGTCAAGATTCTTTCGTTTCTGTTTCTTTACCCCCCCCCACCCCCTCCTACTCCCATAAAAAAAAATAGAACATTTGGGGAAATAGGGATTGGCTGTAGATGTGGCTTATGACATAGTTTTCTCAAGAACAGTTTTTTGATTAAAAACACAGGTGTGTTGCATATGGCCTGGGTTTTTAACAGTCTTGGTCAAAGACTGCACCGTACCACCACTCCTATTCTAATGTTTGGTGGGAAAAGTCCCGGTTCAAGCAAGATTAATCCCCCCTACTTTCTACTCAGGTTGGCCGGTGCGAAAAGGTGGTATTTGTAAAACCGCCACCCCCCCCCCCCCCCTCTCCCCCCCTCCTTTTTGGAGCTGTTTTTTTCGGAAGCAGGATGTGAAACAAGCTCTCGTGAAAAAATTTTAGATCCCTCGCTGACTAATTAAAATAGCCAAAGAACAAACCGCTCAGAGGGAAGAAAAAAGAAGAAAGGAAATGACAAAGTGTTTATTTCTCTTTTGGATTCGAGCTTTTTTGTTTTTGTTGTTGTTGTTGTGTTGTTGTTGTTGTTTTTTGAAATTTTACCGCTGAGTAAAAACCGTTAGAAGTCGGTCGTGTAGAAAAGAGTTTTCCCCCCCTTCTCTCTCCTTCACTTTTTCTTTTTATTTCCAGGGCTGTTGCAGGGGGCAATTTTAAAAAAAAACAACAACAAAAACCCCAACAACAAACACACACACCCAAAACACACACACCACACACACACACACCCCACATAAACACCAACAACAACACACATCAAAAACCACACACAAAAACCCCACCCACACCACAAACACACACACACACACACACACACAACAACACACCACACACACACCACACCCCAAACACACACACACACACACAACACCCCACCCCCAAAACATTAGTCCTGATGGGCATTATTGTGAAAATTTTTTGTCTCCACTCCTATGGGCCCACATTGGCTTAGTCTTCCAAAAGGCGGGGCTTTATGCGTGCATCGGGGGCGGGGATTAAGTTTGTAGGCTCATCCGAAGGTGGTGTGTGTGTGTGGTGTGTGTTTTGGTGTGTTTTTGGGTGTGTTGTGTGTGTGGGGTTGTGTGTGTGTCAAAGTAAAAAAGTTTGTGATCTTTTATTTATTTTTCATTTATTTATTTATTTATTTTTTTTTATTATTCCCCTTATACGAGGATAATGGAAAAAAGCATCATGGCTTTTTAAATTTTTTTTTTTTACATCCGTCCCCTAGGTATGCAGTTTTGTAGATCTTGCTTTTTGCCTCCGGCACACAAGGCCTACTCTTACAAAAGCGGAACAGGATTTAAGTTTGGCAAGATTTCTGCGTTGGTTGCACATGGAACTTTGGTTTATGTTTCATCTGGAGGATTGTGGGGAGGGAGTCGCACTGTTTTAACCCGGGGCCCCTTCCCCCCCCCCCCCCCCAGTGCTGTTAACTCCAGGGGCCCCCCCCCCCAGTGCTGTTAACTAAAGGGGACCCCCCCCCCCCCCCCGAATCTTTCCTATAAAGGTAAAAGTCGTTAGACCTAACACAATTTTTTTCACCTGCCCCCACACACACCACTCACACAATCACAACAAATCAAGAACATTGACTTAAAGCATTCATTAGACAAAATTTAAATCAATGTTGAAAAGAAGTAAAAAAAAATAAGCGATTGTGTTTTAAAAATTTTTTTTAATTTTTTAAAATTTATTTTTTTTTATTCTTTTTTTGCTAGACTATTTTGCCTATGTTTGTTTTTACTTTTATTAGTATTTTGTTTATCTATTTATTTTTTAATTATGTGTTGTGTTTTGTGGTGTGGGTTGTGTGTGGTTTGGTGTGTGTGTGCGCCCCGCGCGGGGGGGCGTGTGTGTTCAAAATAGTTTGGCTTCCCAATGTACCGTGGATTTACTTTTAAACGAATGATACTTGAATGAATGAATAATTTTATTTTTCAAGGGTAACAGAGTAAACTTTCATACCTGTTTTTTATCCGGCCCCTTTACCTGATTAGGAATAGAAAAAAAAAAAACTATTTATTTCAGGGGACCAAAGGGGGGGGGGGGGGGGGGGGGGGGGGGTCTGTTTTGAGGCCTGTTTCGCTCGCTGCAATGGGGGACCTAGCACAGACGTCGCTCTTTGCGCAGTTGTTGATGTAGGCCTGCAACGGGGTTGGGTGACAGCCGGGGGGGAAAAAGTATTTTTGGTCAGACATTCCCCCCTTCGGTTTCTCAGAAAAAGCACCCTTTTTTGTTTCCCGAAAATCACGTCTTCGGGATCGAGTTTATGTAGTTCCCCTTTTTTTCCCTTTTCTTTTTGAACCTGTGAGGGTGTACACAGATTGGTGAAAGCAAGTTTGGACGAATAAAGATAAAGAAAGATTTAAAGCTAGGCCCAGCCCACAATCGCGCGCTGTGAATGTGATGCGCCATGGCCCGTAGTTGGTCCCTTGTAATTTATTTCTGGTTTCGACCAAAAAAAAAGCATGAGTCTGTCTGGTCTTGGCCTGGTTGCAAATTTGGAGTTTTCCCCAAAGAGCAAAGCAGGAAAGCATGCGACTATTCAGTTTTTTGTTACGTGGAAAATTGCTTACTTTTGTCATGAAAATGTAGTCTGTCGTCGATGTCGGAAGATTCACAGCTACAAGCGGTGCTTTGTGGTAGTTGCCTACCATTAGTAGTATTTTTGTGGGCCCTACCTTTTTTTCTTCCTGTTAAGTTAGCCTTAGGCAGTTTGGATGTTTTTTCTTTCCTCTTTGGCAAAAACCGTCGTCTACTTGATGTAATGTTTGTGTTGTTATGTTTTATTTGCTAGTTGTAGTGGACTGAAAACTAAAATTCAATAAAATTTTTAGAAAATATATAAATTTAACAAAAATTTAAATCACAAAAACCCCCCTATATCCAGCGGGGACAAAAACCTACATCAGAGCACTAACACAGATCTAAAAAACCTTAGTGTAGCAATGATACCTAGTTTTAGTAGTTTCCCAGCGAGGGGTACTAAAACCCCATTCTCTTTTCAGATCTGTAATACCAGATTATTTGTAAATTAATAATAGTATTAGTAATTTTTGACTCATCACACGGGGAGGTTTGCAATTTGTAACTTTGGTTTGATAAAGTCCGCTTATGTAGGAAATGGAGAAGACAGTAAAAAATAAAGAGAATATAGAAAATCAGGGTTAGTAACACAGACTGAAAAGGAAGAAATATTTGCCCAATGAATAACATAGCACCCCAAAAAATTTTTGGCAGGGGATGTGCAGTCAGCGCAATCAAGTAAATCATCAAAAAACACTTTAATCATCCCCGAAGGGCATACTTACATCACTCAGCCCACTTGTTTTGCATTTCCTACTCTGCCCTATGTTAGGATATACACACAGGTGAACCAACACACCACAACACACCCACACCCACACACACCACACCCCACACACTCAAAAACACACACAAAACACAACAAACAGGGTGACACCACACACCCCCACACACACACACACACAAACCACACAACCCGAGTGCACCACACACACACAAGAGTGACAACACACACACACACACACACACACCACACACACCACCCACACACAGTGACCCCACACCACAGTGCCCACACACACACACGAGTGACACAACCGTGGGCACCCACACACCAAGTGACACCACACAGTCACACACACACCCAAATCACACACCACACACACACACACACACACACACACACAACACCAACCACACACCACAACACAGAGCAGCAACCCGAGTCACACAAAAAACAAACACACACACACACACACACAGATAAAAACCCCCACAACCACAGAGTTAACAACACACCACAACCACACACACACACACACACACACACACACACACAAAGTGCAACACAACACACACACACACACAGAAAATGCAACACAACACAGTGACACACGCACCACACACACACACACACGGTGACACACCACACGTCACAACCCCACCACACAAACACACACACCAAACACACACCCACACCACTCACACACACCACCACAACACACCAACACCACACAAAAAACCAAACACAAAAAGGGGAACTTTTGATATAAATCGTCCACAAACAGAACTTAATAAAAATCATTGTTAAACCCCCCCCCCCCCCCCCCCCCCCCCCCCCCCCCCCCCCCCCCCCCCCCCCCCCCCCCCCCCCCCCATTTGGCAGTGTGCAAGAAAGTTTAAAGTACTGTAAAAATTTCAAATCTACAAGCAGGATTATCCCACTTCAAAAAAAAAAAAAAATTCATGAGTGATCAAAACTTTATGAATACTGTTAATATAGGTGATTCAGGATACAGAATATGAAACAAATGAAAATTTTGTTTTTGGGGTGTTCACCTTTTTTAACAGCTAGGGGTCCCCCAGAAAGCTGTACTCTTGTTCCCCCACCCATCCTACTTGGGATCATTTTGAGATTAAAAACTTAAAAGTACACACTTGACCTGTTGGGTGGTTTAGATTCACGACATTTAAAAGTGCCTCCATTTGATGCAGTTCAATTCAGATATTTATATAGTTTTTCGCAAGCGAAAAATTATGTGGGTTAAAAGCCATAAAAAATACCCCCCCCCCCCCCCCCCCTGTTGTGTCTAAGTAGAAAAGACTAAAGGGGATTTTTAAAAAAAAAAAACTGGGAAAGGACGTTGGGAAAGTTATAGTATATGTTTTTTTGGTTTTTTTTTGCTCAGGGGTTCCCAGTCCCTTTTTTTTACTAACCGAACCAATGCATGCGGGTAATCACCAAAAGATGCCAAAATCTCGAAACATCTTCGAGAAAAAAAAAAACAAAAAAAATAAAAGTAACTAAAACACAACCCCCCCCCCCCCCCCCCCCCCCCCCCCCAAAAAAAAAAAAGTAAACAGGAAAAAAGTTGTCACAGGAAAAACCATGATTACAAAAAGGGGTCATCGCATGCAACATTACAAGTTAAATACCTAACAATAGCCGCCGTGTAGTCTTAGTGGTTAGGGGTTGGACTCGTAATTAAAGGTTGCGGGTTCGACCCCAGCTTCGGCTTTTGGCTTTCCCCCTTGGAAAAGGCACTTTAGGGCTATTTTCTCCCCCCACCCAGGTGAAAAAAAGGGGGTACCAACCTTGTGTTGGGGGTTTTAAACCCTGCGATAGACTGGCGTCCATCCGGGGGGGGAGGTTATGACCTCAGTCGCTTAACGCCACAGAAACTGGAAAACACCCCCCTGATGAGCCTATAGGCTCGGGACAGACTTTAATTTTTTAACCCTACACCAATACCAATATTTACTCAGCCCAATAAACAAGGTTTTTAAGGGGTGACAACCATTACAAGAAACAAAAAAAAAACCCAGTTAAATCATAAGAGATAAAAATAACCAGACAAACACACACACACATATATATATTATGCATGAATGCATGCATGACAAACACGACATAACACAGACCAGCCACAGACCAGAACAGACACAGACCCCCCAAAACCCACACACACACAAACCACACCCCAAACCACCTACACCACACACAACACACCCCCATACCGCGAAGCAAGCTTTCCAAAAACAGAAACCACACAGACACAGCACACATGTCTGCACTCACAAACGCATGAACACTCCACACCCCTGTCTTTGTCTAGAGCTCTCACTCTCTGTCTCTGTTCCTGTCCCGTCTGCCTGTCTGTTGCCTGTCTGTCTGTCTTTCCCGTCTGGCTCTCTTCTCTCTTTTTCTGTCCTCTTCTCTGTCTCTTTTCTCTGTCTGTCGTTCTGTCTGTTGTCTGTCTGTCTGTCGTCTGTCTGTCTGTTTCTGTCTGTCTGTCTGTCTTTGTCTTTTCTTCTTTCTCCTCCCCCTCTCTATCTCTCTCTCTCCTCCTCTCTCTCCCCCCTCTCTCTCTCTCTCCCCCTCTCTCTCTCTCTCTCTCTTTTTCTCTCTGTTCTGTGTGACATTCAGAATATACTTTTTTATAGCAGGCAAAAAAAACTTTTCCCCCTTTTAAAATTTTAAAAAATAAATATTAAGTCGGTAAGTGCCTCAAATGTTGTACATCATGACAATTTCCTCTTGCAGGATTTTTGTTTTTTTTTTCAGTCTTTGCCTTTTTTCTTTTTTTTTATATTTTTACACATGAATACTTTTATATTTTGTATGTTTTTTGTTCATACTGTTAGAGCTTTGAGGTTCATTATTTATTCATTTTTTTTTTATTTGGGTAAAGGAATAAGCAAACATATGCTTTTTCATCCGTCCCCGTGTGTATGCAGCTTTTTAAATGTCTTGTTCCCCCCCGGCACACGATGGCCTACTCTACGAAAAGTCGAACAGGTTTAACGGGGGGCCCCAAAATGTTGTGTGCGTTGCAAATGGGGCCTCAGTTTTTAGTCTCATTGAAAGACTTTTGAGGGGGAGTAGGTCAGCATGAGTTAATCCAAGGAAAAATCCCCCCAACCTGGAATTGAACTGGGTCGTCAAATTGGGAGCGCAATGTTTGACCCTAGGCTATCTGCCCCCCCTTTTGTCACCTTGAAGGGAGCCACATTTGATGTGGGGACTGTTTTAGGCTTATGGTTTCCAAAACCCCCAAATGCCAATGGAATTACGGGTTTTTTAACGTGCGCGTTTGATCTTTCGCATGTGTGCACATAAACAAGGAAAAAGCAGGGTCTTGCAGGTCTGCACATGAAATTGACCCCGGGGGATCATGAATAAAAATCTCTGCCCTTTAATCCACCCTGCTGCCAAAATTCGAACTCGCAATTTTGGACCCCCTGGGTTGAAAATTTAAGGGGGTCTTTTATTATTAGCCCTCTGGTATACTAATAGCGCATGTTGTCCTTGTATAGTCAGGGGGGGAAGAGGGGATGTAACCCGTGACTTCCGTGCGTTTTTTTTTCTTCCTGTCCCCCACACTGCAGCCGCGCGTAGTTAGGGGGTTTAGGGCGTTGGGCCGAATCTAAAAAGGGTTTCGGGGGTTTGATCCCCGCTTTCGGCTAGGCGTTGTGCCCCTTGGGAAAAAGGGACTTTACGGCTATTTTCTCACCCCACCCAGGGTTTTAAAAGGGGGGGCCAACCCGTGTTGGGGGTTAACCCTGCGATGACTGGCGTCCTATCCCCCGGGGGATCTTTGACTCTCATCGCTTAACGCCCCCGGGAAAAGGGGTTAAGCAAGGCCCCTGAGCCTTAGGCTCGGGACAGACTTTAACTTTAACAACCTCACCTGCAGTGACATGTTATATGTAATTATATTATGATTACAAATAATATTTATATATATTATATATATATTATATTATTATTAAAAATATATATATATATATATTTAATTGCTCCTAGTCCCAGCCGGGGACGGGATAGCCCATGGTCAGAACATTGCGCTTGCAATTTAAAACCCCGGGTTTTTTTATTCCCTTTTTTGAGGATTTTTTTTCCCTGGATTTAACTCAGTGGACCCCCCACTTTTAAAAAGTCCTTCGGTGAACTGAAACCGAGGGGGCCCGTGTGCGAACGCACGCCCGAACATCTTGCGACACGTTAAATCTGTTCCCCCCTTTTCGAAAGAGTAGGCCTCATGTGCCGGTGGAAAAAAAGATACAATATTACAAAACTGCATTCACACGTGGGGCTGGATGTAAAAAATTCAAGAGCTTATCCTATTTTCCTCGATATAAAAAAAAAAAATAAAATTAAAAAACTTGGGTTTTTCGTTTTGTGTCAGGGCAGCCGTGTCACTGAAGACCTCCACATTATTGGTTATTGGCTGATTGTGTTCCCCTGTGGTGGATCGGGGGGTCTAGTGGTAACGTGCCTTGCCTAGAAAGCAAAAAAACTGGGGCGGAGTATACGTGGTTTGTACCTGGGTTTTGGGGGCCAAAACGTTTTCCCCACCTTTGACCCGAGTGGTGGTCAGGGTGCTAGTCTTTTTGGAGGACGATAAAACGAGGTATCATGTTTACACATCACAATTTAGCCACGTAAAAAAGAACCCACGGAAAAATTGACCCGGGGTTTGGACCCGGAAAAAATTCTGTAAAAAAAAGCCACTTGGTGGGGAAACAAAAGCAGCTCATGAGGAAAAAGAAAAAAAAAAAAGGGAAACACTGCACTTTTGGTGCCCACGCTCTCTCTCCCCCCCAGGGGTGAGGAAGCACCCCAAAATTTTCACGCAGAGAAATCTACTGTGCATAAAGTGGAAAAAAAAATTCAAAATTTAAAATAAAAAATACGTTGTGTGGTGAAGGAGCTACACTTTGGGGGTCTTTGCGGCCGTCCTCCCACAGCCCCCACCTACGCCGAGCGCTGTGTTGTCGACATGATGAGAAAGATCGTCTTTCTTTGTGCGGGACGCAAAGTGGGGGGCAAATTTGCTGCTGACCCCCTCTTCTTGTTTTCAGGTCGGTGTTTTTTTTTTTTTTTTTTTTTTGAGGGCTTTAAGGTATGTTTAATGAAGGATATACGGATGAGACTAGAAACCAAGGCCCCGTGTGCGACGCAGGAACATCTTTTTGACACGTTAAAAAAAACCCCGTTCCGCCTTTTGGAAAAAAGCAGGCCTTTGTGTGCCGGAGGGGGCGGAGGGCAAAAATTATGAAAAAAAACCCGCATGCACACAGGGGTCGTGTTTAGACACCCTCCCTGAGGGAAGAAAAAAAAGGGGGGTAGGTGCGGGACTTGTGGCGCACGCCTCTCTCTCCCGAAGAGCACCCGAAATTTCACGCAGAGAATCTGCTGTGAATTTAAAGTCGTATAAAATAATAAATAAAAAAAATAAATAAATAAACCCAAAATCTGTCGCTTGTGTTGGGGTTTTCGCTTTGGTAGCTTTGTGTTGTGTATGTTGTGTAGTGTTTTTTGTGTATTTTTGTTGTATTGTGTTGTGTTGGTTTGCATTGGTGATGCTTTTTTGGGTTTCGTTGTGTTTATTTTGTTGTGTTGTTGGGATTGTACTGTATTGCATTATGTGGGACAAAAAAGTGGTCTAAAAAAAAAAAAAAAAACAAACAAAATGTGGGGTTGTGTTGTTTTGTGTTGTGTTGTTTGTATTTTGTTGCATTGGTTGCGCTGTGTGAGCATAAATTTTTTCGTTTGGGGTTGGGGGTTTTTATTGTGGGTTTCATTGTCTGTATTGTATTTAGTGGTACAAAAAAGTGGGACTAAAAATACAAAATGTTGTGTAGTGTTGTGTTGTGTGTTTGTGTTGTATTGTGTTGCATTGGATTGCGCTGTGTGATGCATAAATTTGCGTTGTGTTTGTTGTGTTGTGTTGTGTAGTGGTTTGTATTGTGTTGCATTGGATTGCACTGTGTGATGCATAAATTTCGTTGTGTTGGTTTTTGTTTGGGTTGTAGTATTGCATTATGTGGGACAAAAAAGTGGGTTAAAAAAAAAAA
>JASPKP010000627.1:7500-10000 GCA_030674155.1 Stramonita haemastoma
CTCCTCCTCCTCTTCTTCCTCCTCCTCCTCTTCTTCCTCCTCCTCTTCCTCCTCTTCCTCCTCCTCTATTTTCCAGCTTGCCTCTGTTCTCTTCTCTGCTAGCCTATCTTCTTCATTATTTTTTTAGCCCACAAGTTTATCCCCATTTGTCAGCATCATCGTAATCTTCTTTGTCATCTTCTCCCAATGGGTTTTTTTTTCTCATCAGTGCTGTTCTAAAGGTCACCCATCCATCCATCCTTCCTTCCTTCCTTCTTCTTCCTCACCAACAAACCCTCCCTCCCTCCTTCCTTCTTTTCTAATGACACACACTCTTGTAGGTTGTGCCATGTCAGAGAAGTTTCTCTCTCTCTCTCTCTCTCTCTCTCTCTCTCTCTCTCTCTCTCTCTCTCTCTCTCTCTCTCTCTCTCTCTCTCTCTCTCTCTCTCACTCTCTCTCTCTCTCTCTTTTCTCTCTCTCTCTCTCTCTCTCTCTCTCTCTCCCTTACTTTTTACTCCTTGGGAAGTCATTTAGGGGCACTACTGCCTTGAGAGTTTTTCAGGCCGTGTCTCTTAGGTAAAGTGAACCTGGCGGAGTCCATCCCTGTTTAGATACAGGGTGCATGCTGGGTACGTTTGTGTTTTCGTAACTCACTGAGCTGACATGAATGACGGAAACTTCTAGTACATATTTCTTCCCCTTCGTGCCTTGGATAGAGTAAAAAAAAAAAAAAAATTGCATAGGCAACCAGGTTTTTGTGGGGGGTTTGGGGAGTATATTGGGGTTGTTTTTTTTGTGAGTTTTTTTGGGGGGTGATGCGCACCACTTAGGTAGCCGCATTCCGACTTCAAGAACTATAGTGCACGTTTGATCTTCTTCATGCTCTAAATACTAGGGGGAAAAAAAGTAAAACCAATCTTGTTGTTTACAGTCCCGCCGACCGCAGAGGCCATATCGGAGCTCTCCAAATTACTAGAAAAGAACAAAGAACTTTGACAAACAAAAACATTCCAAAGTTGACCCCAGGATAATAATAATATAATATATCATACTCCCAACCTTAATTCACCCACACGTCGCTTACGAGATTCGAACCCATCCCCCCAGCGGCTTGATGCTGATCGACCCCTGCAGGGATGGAAATCAAAGGGTCTAGTCTACCCTCTCGGCAACAACAGCAGCCGTTGTCCACAGAGAGTGACCATCAGTAAATCAAAGACTGGACATGGACAGTGGCCGGCGGCCTGGCTGATTACCATAACTACATAAATGTCAGGCATTAGCACGGATTAATCTTAACTACCCTTGAGCCACGAGAATACTACCACGCACACGCGGGCATGTCGAAAGTAGTATAATATAGTATATTATAGTAGTATAGTATAGCGTACGAGTCATGTCGTGTCGTGTCGTTTGTGTTGTGTGGTGTGTGTGGTGTGTGTGTGTGGTGGGGGTGGGGGGGTGTGGGGGGGGACGGGGACGGGGGAGGGAGGAGGGTGTGTGTGTGTGTGTGTGTGTGTGTGTGTGTGTGTGTGTGTGTGTGTGTGTGTGTGTGTGCATGTGTGTGTGTGTGTCTTGTGAGGGGGGTGAGGGGGGGCAAGGGAGGAGGAGTGTGTATGTGTGTGTGTGTGTGTGTGTGTGTGTGTGGTGTGTGTGTGTGTGGTGTGTGTGTGTGTGTGTGTGTGTGTGTGTGTGTGTTTGGAGCGGTAACATGTGTGTTTGCTTGTGTGTGTGTGTGTGTGTGTGTGTGTGTGTTTGGAGGGGTAATGTGTGTGTTTGCTAGTGTGTGTGCGTGTATGTGCGTGTGCGTGTGTGCGTATGGGTGTGTGTGTGTGTGTGTGTGTGTGTGTGTGAGTATGTGTGTGTGTGTGCGCGCGTGCGCGCGCGTTTACTTGTGTGTGTATGTACATATAATTATGTGTATGTGCGTGCACGTTTGCTTATGTGTGTGTGTGAGTGAATGCGTGCTGCTTACCTGTCTGCCTATCTACATCCTTGCCTACCTGTCTATGTGTGTGTCTATCTGTCTGTCTGTCTGCCTGCCTGCCTGTCTGTCTGTCTGTGTTGACATGACACATTTATGGGCCTGGTACAAGCTCAACGTGTTGAAGGGTGTCTGCTCCGCCACTGTACAGCGATGCTAACAGGAGGGATATGTCATGGGCTGACCTTTTCAAATAACAGTCACATCGTACTCCCTCCGTCCATCCCTCTCTCTTTTTACCTGTGGGGGGGAGGGGGGAGTGTAAGTGTGTGTGTGTGTGGGGGGGGGGGGGGGGGGGGTAGTGTAAGTGAGTGTGTATGTGTGTGTGGGGGGTAGTGTAAGTGTGTGTGTGTGTGTGTGGTGTGTGTGTGTGTGTGTGTGTGTGTGTGTGTGGGTGTGTGTGTGTGTTGTGTGTGTGTCTGTGTGTCTGTGTGTCTGTGTGTCTGTGTGTCTGTCTGTAAGCAAGTAAGTCAGTAAGTAAGTCAGTCTTCAATTTTAACGTCTTTCTACCTTAATTAAATGATACCAGACGACCCT
>JASPKP010000627.1:22500-30000 GCA_030674155.1 Stramonita haemastoma
AGAAACGATTACAGTAACAGCAGGCGTTGTTGTAGACTTGTAGTGGCAGTAATACTGGTTATTATCAGAAGCCAGCGATAAGAATAAAAAGTGCGAAAATTACCAATTTATTTATTTATTCATTTATTTATTTATTCTTTTATATCGAGGATAACAAAATAAGCAATCATGTGCTTTTTTCATCCGGTCCCCGTGTGTATGCAGTTTTGTAAATATTGTCATCTGTTCCCACCGGCACACGATGGCCTACTCTTACGAAAAGCGGAACAGGATTTAACGTGTGTGCGCAAGATGTTCTGCGTGCGTTCGCACACGGGGCCTCGGTTTAAAGTCTCATCCGAAGGACTTTGATGGGAGTAGCAGGAGCACAAGAAGCATGCTAATAGAAGTGGTGGTGGTGGTGGTGGTGGTGGTGGTGGTGGTGGTGGTGTGGTGGTGGTGGTGGTGGTGGTGGTGGTGGTGGTGGTGGTAGTAGTAGTAGTAGAAGTAGCAGCAGCAGCAGCAGTAGTAGTAGAAGTAGCAGCAGCAGCAACAGAAGTGGCATGAGAGAGCATAACGATGAGAGAAAGCACTGCTGTGTTTTATTTGTCAGTCATGTTTAGAAAAAAGAAAAAAAAGCACATTAATTTTCGTCAATCACTCAATCAGTCAAACAATTACTCCCCCCCCCTCTCTTTCTCAGTCTGTCAGTCTGTCTGTCTGTCTGTCTGTCTGTCTGTCTGTCTGTCTGTCTGTCTGTCTGTCTGTCTCTCTCTCTCTCCTCTCTCTCTCTCTCTCTCTCTCTCTCTCTCTCTCTCTCTCTCTCTCTCTCTCTCTCTCTTTCAAATAACCCTCTCTGTGTCTGTCTGTCCCTGTCTATCTGTCTGTCTGTCTGTCTGTCTCTGTCTCTGTCTGTCTCTGTCTGTCTCTGTCTGTCTCTCTGTCTCTCTGTCTCTCTGTCTCCTCTCTCTCTCTCTCTCTCTCTCTCTCTCTCTCCTCTCTCTCTCTCTCTCTCTCTTAATCTTACGGTCTCTATATCTTAGCTTTTAATGTCATGGTATAATCCCTACTAAAACCAGGGATTGGATTAAAAAGGCCTATATATCAGAGCTGATCTACCATCCTTGAAGGATGCCCTCTCCTCTCTCTCTCTCTCTCTCTCTCTCTCTCTCTCTCTCTCTCTCTCTCTCTCTCTCTCTCTCTCCTCTCTCTCTCTCTCTCTCTCTCTCTTTGTTCTTGTTTGAGGTTATCTTTTTATCTTGATGTATCCCTGAAAAGGGCGGGGACTGGATATAAAAAGCACACGAGTGCTTATTTATTATCCTCGAATAAAAGAATTTG
Organism: Stramonita haemastoma; assembly: GCA_030674155.1. Lineage (NCBI taxonomy): Eukaryota > Metazoa > Mollusca > Gastropoda > Neogastropoda > Muricidae > Stramonita > Stramonita haemastoma. The sequence goes on from JASPKP010000627.1 coordinate 23,821, forward strand.
CCTTGCCTTGCCTTGCCTTGCCTTGCCTTGCCTTGCCTTGCCTCTCTCTCTCTCTCTCTCTCTCTCTCTCTCTCCTCCCCTCTCTCTCTCTCTCCTCTCCTCTCTCTCTCTCTCTCTCTCCCAGTCTCAATTTCACAGACACACACAACACAATACACACACACACTACACTACACACTACACACACACACACTACACACACACACACACACACACACACACACACACACACACACACACACACACACACACACACACACACTACACACTACACACTACACACACACATTGATTTTCCCTTTTTCTTCAAATCCTAGTCTGGAGTGAGTGAGTCACTCCGTTAATCCTATCGACAAAACCTTCACACTAAATCCTTAATCTCCTGCGACAGGTAGACATAATATATTATATAGTATACTTGGGAGGGAGCGGTGGGGGAGGGGGTGGGGGGGTGAGGGGGAACAAGTAAAAGAAAAATATATATAACATAGAATAGAACAAACAAACAAACAAAAAGAATTGGTCGAATATTCTAGAGGGAAAAGATTTTTAAACACAGACACAGACACAGACACACACACACACACACACACACACACACACACACACAACACACACACACTACACACACACACACACACACACACACACACACACACACACACACACACACACACACACACACACACACACACACACACACACACACTACACACACACACACACACACACACACACACACACACACACACACACACACACACACTACACACACACACACACACACACACACACACACACACACACACACACACACACACACACACACACACACATCTCCTGCCTTGTTTTGTTTGTGTGCGTTTGTGTGTGTGTGTGTGTGTGTGTGCGTGCGTGCGTGCGTGCGTGCGTGCGTGCGTGCGTGCGTGCGTGCGTGCGTGCATGCGTGCGTGCGTGCATGCATGCGTGCATGTGTGTGTATGTTTGAAGAGAGTTGGGGAAGGGGGGAGGGGCAGGAAAAGAAAAAAAAATACTGCCACCCCTGATATAACATGAAATACGCGGCAGCCACATCGGCGCCTCCGTGGCCTAATGGATAAGGCATCGGCCTCCTACACGCCGGATCGGCTAAAAACTTGTGCTAGCCGGGGATTGCGGGTTCGAGTCCCGTCGGAGGTGGCTTTTTTTTTTCGAACAATACTTTCGCTACAAAAGCAGAACAGATAGAGGAATGGCGGGAACTGGTTGTCAAGTCTTCAGGAGTGCCCCCACGGTCACCATACCAGGTGATAGATAGATAGACTTTCGCTACCTTGTTTTTCATAGAAATTAGCACGATATAATTATATTGATGATTTCTTAAAAATTATCATTTTTCAAAATACCTGATATTATAATAATGAACGTCGCTTGATGTTCACGTTAACACAAATAAAGTCGTGAGCTCACAGTGTGTGTGTGTGTGTGTGTGTGTGTGTGTGTGTGTGTGTGTGTGTGTGTGTGTGTGTGTGTGTGTGTGTGTATGTATGTATGTTGTGTGTGTGTGTGTACATAAGTACTTTGATTTAAGACTGGCAGACAGACCAGATTGTATTTTTCGATGTGCCAAGATGAATCAGTACATTATATACATATGAATAATGTAACACACACATGTGTTTACAAACAATAGTACACAGAAGACAACAGACAAAAAAAGAACAATAGGATCATGTTTAATTCAACAAGACAACCACAAAGTAACACAGAGACACACCACACAAACAGGCTGGCCAAGACATACACAGACAGATGTCTTTCAACGCTTTCTATACCTTACAAAGCATTTTGAATAAAACATGCGTCAGCGTGAGCATCTATACATGACACGCACCAATGCGAAACAAATTTATGATGGACGCGTGTCATTTTTTCCCTTTTTTTTCTCACTCCCAATCTACCCCTCCCACTCCCACTCCCTTACCCCCTCCTAAACATCTCAGCATCCTACATCCCAGGTCTTGTTTTGATATTGACCTCAGTTATTACATAAGATCAATCGTACCTGCCTAGCGTGTCTGGGTCACGTTAACTTTATGCTAATTAATTAGCATACCTTCGTCACGTGGAAGATTTGCTCTAAGCCCTTTAAATTGAAGGGTCAGTGGCATGTAAAATCTTTTAAACTGTTTACAAGCACATAACAAACGAATGACTCACTGAACGTTTTAAATGAAAGAGTGAATCAATTTCTGAATCTGTTCATCCTCTTCATTATCGATCTATACGAGCTGATAAAGTAAGGACAAACAAATCATGACTCCCTCCATAAACAACGAATCGTTCAAGCAAGTAAGCAATTGTGCACGACGGTGACACCACGTCTATAAATCTCTTACAAAATAATCAACTGCCTGACTGTCAACGGTGCAGGATCCATGACGTTTATAAACCACTGAGGAAATAATTATTAATCAAAAACTCATAAATCACTGGAGAAATAATCAAAGCTTATAAATAGAGGAGATGGACTGCGCATGCCATTATTTTCTCCAGACACGCCTGACAGAGTAAAGCGAACGAGAAAAGAAGATTTAAGTTTATGAATTAGTAACAAAAGAATCAAAGTTTATAAATCACTCAGGAAAATAACGCTTACAATCCCTAACTAAATCATCAACGTTTATAAATCAATAACGGAAAATATCAATCAACGTTTATAAATCACCAACCAAAATAATAATAATCAAAGTTCATAAATTACTATCGAAATAATCAAAATTCATAAATCATAAGCGAAATAATCAAAGTTCATAAATCACTAGCGAAATAATCAAAGTTCACAAATCAATAGGAAAATAATCAGAAGTTTATACATCACTATACTAAGCAAACCATCAAAATTTTCCAATCACTCAAGAAATAATCAAATGTTTGTAAATCTCTAACGAATAATCGAAAGTTCCAATATCTCTATCGAAAAAAATCAACGTTTATAAATTACTAAACGAAATCATCACAAGTGTATAAATCATTAATAATGATCATAAATAGGAATTGACTATTCACTACGATGGAGAAAAAAAAGCAATTTAAACAGTCCATTCTTCGCACAAGAACAGGCTAGTTAGGGCGGCAGCCATGACTGATATGACAGACCTTGTCTGCAACCCGCGATTTGCAGATCTATGGAAGACGAACCGCATCAAACATTCAGTGCAATGCTTATATGTTTTTCATTGGTATAAATATGTAACCAAAAAAATTAATTTAAAAGTTTGAAAAAAAAAACATTTAGTGCATTGCAGTGCATTGCCCAAACGACTCATCGAGGAGTTAACAGAGAAGTCAAGTCGAGCCGAGTGAAAGGTAAGGGTGTCCCATAACCTAGAGGCGGTCGTAGGGGAGCGAGGCATCAGAGACCTCAGCTTGTCTAGAGGCCAGGATATTGAGGGCGGCGCCCATCTCCTCTCCCTCGCTGCTTTACCTTCCCTGACCCTAAAGAGGGCAGATACCCATTTACAGCTGGGTGAACTGGGGGACTGTACTGAAGCCAATATATATAATCCTAACCTTGTGTGTCCATTCTTTAACAATTATAAATACCAAACCATTGCTGTTTTCACATACAACAACCCACCCCCATACAAAAAAAAACAAACTCAGAGAGAAGAAGAGGACTATGATAATAATGGCAGCCACCGTTTGGACAAATAATAATCTAGTCCATCCAGAGGAAAATAGCAGCCATTCCAGAAACCAATGGCCTTTTCAGACAGGCCATATCTGCTGGCCATTTAGAGGAGGCGGTGGGACGGACAGAGATGTATGGCCGTTTTGTGAGGGAATGATCGACGATCAAGTAATATTGGCGGCGCTGGTCGATTTCTCTTGCAGCCATTATCTAGCTATCTGTCTTTTGTCTGTCTGTCTGTCTGTCTGTCTGTCTGTCTGTCTGTTTGTAGGCCTACCTGTCTGACTGTCAGTCTGTTTGTCTATTTCTCTCTCTGTCTGTGACTGTGTAAGCCTGCCTGCCTGGTTACCCGTCTATTTGTTTGTAAGCCTGCCTGCTTGCCTGCCTGTCTATCTTTCTGTCTGTCTGTTTGCAAGCCTGCCTGCCTGCCTGCCTGTCTGTCTGTAGGCCTGTCCTGCCTACCTGTCTGTCTGGCTCGATGACTAGTTGTCTCCATCATCATCATCTGTCTGCTATGGGCGCCGTCCTCAATATGCTGCTGGCCCCTAGAGAAGTTGAGGTCTCGCTTCCGCTACGACCACATAGGTTGTGGGACACCTGTACCTTTTTTTTTTATTTTTATTTTTTTTTTATACATTTTACCATTTTTTGTCCTGGCAAATTTCACTGTGTGAAATTCGGGCTCTTCTCACCTAGGAGAGGGCGTCGCCGCAGTGCAGCGCCGCTCACTCTTTTCCTTCTTGTCTGCCTACCTTCATGCCTGTAATATATATCTTTTCCTTGGAGGATGCCTCGTTGCCAAGGACACCAGGCCCTATCTCTCCTGTTACCATGGATTCGTTTATGTACAGGCTTCGACTTTGTTTGTTTGTCTGTCTGTCTGTCTGTCTGTCTGTCTGTCTCTGTCTCTGTCTGTTTCTCTCTCTCTCTCTCTCTCTCTCTCTCTCTCTCTCTCTCTCTCTCTCTCTCTCTCCTCTCTCTCTCTCTCTCTCTCTTGTCTGTTTATATCTCTAGTCTTTCTCTATGTAAGTGGTGTTTGTGTGTATGTATGCGTGCGTGCGTGCGTGCGTGCAAGTGTGTGTGTGTGTATGTGTGTGTGTGTGTGTGCGCGTGTATGCGTGCGTGCATGCGTACGTGCGTGCGTGCGTGCGTGCGCGCACGCACGCGCACGCGCACGCGCGCGTGTGTGTGTCTGATTCATAGGTCAGCATGCCCTTTAGTCTCTATCTCTCTGATGACGGAGTGTAGTCAGTCTTTTATTTTATTTGCTCTCTGCACGCCATTTTATTTAGCGGTGTCTGCGAGTTAGGCTAGCAGAGAGACATGTATCGCTGGCTGGGTTTCGTAGTGGTAGTTTTGGTTTGGATAGGGTCGGGTTGTGGAGGTTGGGTTTTGGCTGGGTTGAGTTGTGAAGGGTTGGGTTTTGGCGGGGGTGGGGAGGGGAGATTTGGGTTTGGCTGGGTTGTGAAGGGTTGGTTTTGGCTGGGTTGTGAAGGGTTGTGGTTTTGGCTGGGTTGTGAAGGGTTGGTTTGGCTGGGTTGTGAAGGGTTGGGTTTGGCTGGTTGTGAAGGGTTGGGTTTGGCTGGTTGTGAAGGTTGGGTTTGGCTGGGTTGTGAAGGTTGGGTTTGGCTGGGTTGTGAAAGGTTGGCTTTGGTTGAGAAGACAGGTTTGTGAAGGGTTAGGTTTGGCTTGAACTGGTTGTAGGTAGGCTGTGGGTTGAGTTGGCTGTGTTGGCTGGACTGGGTGTTGTGGTTGGGTTGCATTTGGTGGGGGGATTGCAATGGGCTGGTTTCTGTTGGATTCCATAGGCTCCAACTAAGCTGGTTGTGGTTGGGTTAGAGTAGAGTAAAATGAACGTTGTTTGCTGGGGGTGATCATTTGGTTGGGTTGGTTGGCTTTGGGTTGGTCAGCTTGGATTAGAGTAGGACGATTGCTGTATGAATATATAGGATAATGTGTTCTTTGTGGTGTGGTGTGGTGTGGTGTGGTGCGGTGCGGTGCGGTGCGGTGCGGTGTGGTGTGGTGTGGTATGGTGTGGTGTGATATATAAGGTGTGGAGATGTGTGTGGTGCAGTGTGACATGATGTAATATGTGGTAAGACGTGGTTGATTCAGTAGGATGTGGTGAGGGGGGGGAAGAGAGAGAGAGAGAGAGAGAGAGAGAGAGAGAGAGAGAGAGAGAGAGAGAGAGAGAGAGAGAGAGAGAGAGAGAGAAGAGGAGACAGACAGACAGACAGACAGACAGACAGACAGACAGACAGACAGACAGACAGACAGACAGACAGACAGACAGACAGACAGACAGAGACAGATACACAGAGAGAGAGAGGCACATAGAGAGAGGCACAGAGACAGACGGACAGACAGACAAACAGACAGACAGACAGACAGACAGACAGCTATAGACAGTCAGGCAGACGGACAGATAGACTGATAGACAGAAAGAGATGCATGTGTGTGTGTTTGTGTATGGAAGGAATGTAGTGGGGGTGTTTGGATGCATGCAT
>JASPKP010006274.1:0-10000 GCA_030674155.1 Stramonita haemastoma
GTGTGTGTGTGTGTGTGTGTGTGTGTGTGTGTGTGTGTGTGTGGTTTTTGTGTGTGTGTTTTTTTTTTCTTTGTTTGTGGGGGGGAGGAATAAGTGTTGTGTGTGTGTTTTGTTGTGGGGGTGTGTGTGTGTGTGTGTGTGTTGTGTGTGTGTGTTGTGGGGTGTGTTTTTGTTGGTAGAGTGTGTTCGGGTGCGCTTTCGGGCATTTTTTTCTTAAGAGAGATTTTCCCCAAAAATACGGGCACCCAACACCATTAAAAACCGTGAGAAGAAAAAAGTACAGCAACATCCCACCAAAGTCCATTCCCAAACTTTGACTTTTCCCATTTACCCAAAACTTGAGACCCAAAAAACAACCTCACAGGAGATATCAGACGTCTTCTTCTTTTTGACGGGAATCAATCAGAATTACGTTCACTAACTCAGTATACCCCCCCTTTCACCCTCTTAAAGTCCTTCCCGAAAAGTTTTTAGGAAAGGGGGGGGGACTACCCCCAACCCCCCCCCCCTTCCCCCGCCTCCCCCCCCCCCCCCCCCCCCCCCTCCTCTTTTCTCTCTCCTCCCCTTTTTTTTTCACGTCCCCACCTTCTGACAAAATCGAAGGGTTCTTTAAAAGCGGGAAAAAAAAAACATACCTTTTTTTGAAGAGAACACGGATCAAGGCAAGGGGGTAGCGGGGATGCTGATACTTTTTTCTCTTGCTTTTTTTCACCCCCAAAATAGCCTTGACATCGTTTTCATTTTCGATTTCATCATGGGGAAACGGGGTCTTATGTGTCGTTTCTCCCTTTGTGTTTAATGGGGTTGTGAGCGGTACCCATCGAGTCTTACACCTACTAAGAGTGCCGAGTTGGGCATATTCGCCACCAAAAGGGCCCGTACCGGGGAACTTTTCCGGGGATGGGCTTTAAAATGTTTGTTTTTTTTGTTTTACTTTTTGATTTTTTCATTCTTTATTCAGTCAGTCAGCCCCCAGTCGGGCGATAGTCGATCAGTCGGTTGGTCGGTCGGTAGGTCATCAGCCATCATTTATCGACTTAATTATTCGTTCACTCATTATTTTATCAGTCAGTCAGTCATAATAAGTAAGTCGCAACCCACGACTCATTTACTCCCCTTTCTCAGGAACATGACATAACAAAATTACATATTTCAGAAAACTACACAAAAATGTTTCCTGTTTTAAACTTTTTTTAAATAAATTTTTTTTTAACATTCTTTTTCACATACACAAAAACACACACACACACACACAACACCACACACACAACACACACCACACAGAATATTATAAAAAATATATAAATTTATTTTTTTTATATATTTTTATATTTTTTTTTATAATTTTTATATATTTATTATATTATTTTAACAATTATAAAAAATGTACATTTACACTTACACACAACACACACCGGGGCCCCGCGCGCACGCACACGCAAAACCACAACACCCACGCACCACACACAAAACACACACACACAAAACCCACCACACACACACACACACAACACACACAAAAACCCAAACATTACTGGACCAGGCACGCACATGAAATGAAAAAAAAAACAAACACACCCCCACCCGACAACACTTACACAAGCATTGACAAAAAAAAACACACCCATTGAAAAGTATCTTTAATTTATACTCCCCCCCTTACCCTCCCCCTTCCACTTCCCATTTTTTTACAAGTAAAAACAAAAACAAATTATAATAATAAACCCAAACCGAAAAAAAAACCCCCCAAAAAAATGAAATACTAACAGTTTTTTTATTAGTACATACTTTTATAACTAAAACATGCAAAACAAGGACTGAATTTTTTTACAACAACAAAGATAATAACACAAGTCAAAGCAGCAACAACAGCAACACTAAAAAAAGCACGGGTTAAAAAAAAGAAATGAAATTATAAAAATTAAAATTTTCAGTTTTGATCCGTTTTTCTCTTCTTTGTGATCCTTTTTTCATTCCATCATGTTACTGCACTTGTTTTCTTCCTACTGTTTTTTTTTCAATAAAAATTAATTGATTTCCCTTATTCTTATCTTTATCTTGTAAATAAAAAAAAACAAAGTCTATTCTATGCAAAAAAATACGCAAGGGGACTGTCCAGGAGGGCGAAAAAGAGGCAGACCCAAAGGAGAGATGGGAGGGCAACATCAGCGACTGACAGGCCCAGAACTCAAAGACTTTTGAGAAAGGGGGAAAAGAAGAGGGAAAGGGGGGAACGGGGTTTTCAAGTCTTCAGGGGGGCCCCCACATCCCCCCAACACAATAGATAGATAATAAAAGATAATAATAGATAGATAGATAGATAATAGATAGATAAAATAATAGTGGTAGGGAGTAGTAAAGGTAGGGAGGTAGGTAGGTACGTACTACGTACGAAAGTTACGACTACGTAGTACGTACATAATACATCATACATACATACATCATACATACATCATAATACAAAATACAACATCTTTATAATTCATTTTTTATTTTTCCCTTTTACTCTCCCTATCTTTTCTGTTCCATGCAAGGAAATCAGACCATCAACACAGCGGCACAAGGGGCAACCAGGTCAATGCGGACCCACATGGACTTTTCCCACAGTGGGGGGACAGTTCCAACACACCTTCCCCTATGGTCATCTGTCTGTCGTCTTTTTTTTGTCTCTGTCTGTTGTTTGTGTGTGTTTTTGTCTGGTGTTTTTCTGTGTTTCTGTCGTTTTGTTTGTTTGTCTGTCTGTGTTTTCTGTCTGTGTTTTCTTCTGTGTTGTCTGTCTGTGTGTTTGTCTGTCTGTCCCGTTTGTCGTCCCCTGTTGTCTCCGTTGTTTTTTGTTTTGTCTGTCTGTGTTGTCTTCTGTTGTTTGCTTCTTCTGTGTTGTCTTCTGTGTTTTTCTGCCTGTGTGTTGTCGTCTGTGTGGTTTTCTGTCGGGGTTGTCTGTCTTTCTATCGTCTGTGTTGCTTCTGTTTGTCTGTCTGTTGTCTGTCTTGTTTCTGTCTGTGTTGTCTGTCTTTTGTCTTCTGGTTTCTTTTTTGCTTTTTACTGTCTGTTTGTCTGCTGTCTTCTGTCTGTCTTCTCGTTCTGTCTGTGCTCTGTGCTGTCGTGTTTCGTGTGTCTTAATGAAACGTTTGTTTTACTAGGGGGATATTAAGGGCTGTTTTTCTCGTTGTGTGTTGTGTTGGTTGTGTTGTGTTGTGTGTTGTGTGTTGTGTTTGTGTGTGTGGGCTGTGGTTGGTGTGTGTGTGTCATTTTGTGTTGTATGTGGGGGTGCGTTTTTTGTTGTGTGTGGTGTGTGCTTTTTGGTGTATGTGGTTGTTTGTGTTGTTTGTGTTGTCGTGCATCGGGGTGCGCGCGTTGTGTGGTGTGTGTGTGTGGGGTTTCTTGTTTGAGTATATGTGCTTTCCTTTTATTCTGTCATAAGATAAAGGAAAAAACGAAAAGTAAAGAAATCACATAAAGCGGGGGGGGGGGGGGGGGGGGGGCGGGGGGTAAGGGGGATTGAACAGTTTAACGAAGTTAAAACAAAAAACAAAAACAAAAGTTTTCCCCCAAAAGGGCTTTTAACTAAACATTAACTATCTACAACATAATTTCATTTTTTTCAATAACTGTTCAAATGACATTTTGACATCTTTTCTAAATTGTACTGGAAATATTGGTCGAAGCACTTCAAAATGAAGAAAATTCTATATAAACTGGTTGCATTTTTTGTGTGTGGGGTGTATTGTGTGTGTGTGTGTTGTGTGGTGTTTTTTTTTTTCCCTTTTTTTTTTCTTTTTCCCAATTATACTGTTTTTTTTTCTGTTTGTTATTTTTTTTTTTTTTTTATTTCCTTTTCCTCCCCTTTTTTTTCCCTTTCGTTTTTTTTTTTTTCTGCTTTCCTTTCCCCCCTTTTCCCTCTTTTCCCTTTTTTTTTTTTTAAAACGCTGAAAATTCTTTTTTTCTTACTGTCTTCCTTTCCATTCTATCTTAAAAACTTTTTTTTTCCCCTTCCCCTTTTTTTTTTTTTTTTTTTTTCTTTGATCTTTTCTTTTTTTTTTTTCTTTTCTTTTCTTTTCTTTCTTTTGTATTTCTTTTTTTTTTCTTTCGATCTTTTTTTTCTTTTTTTTTTTTTCTTTCTTTTTTTTTTTTTTCGTTCTTTCGTTTTGGGTTTGTTTTTGGGGTTTTTTTTTTTTTTCTCATAAAAAAAATTTGGTAAAATTTTGTTTTATCGGGGGGAATCTATTAGGGGCCCAAAAAAATACTCCAAAGTGAGGTAGATTTCTGCCCCGTTTTTGGGGTTTTTATTCATTTTTTTCTTTTGGTCTCGTCTCTTTTGTTTTTCTGGGCCCGTCTGTTTCCACTATCTGGGTTTTTTTGCTGTTGCTGCGTCTGTTTGTCCCTCCTTCAGTCCCCTCTTTTGTTGTCTTTTTTTGACTGATTTCATTTTTATTTTATTTTAAAATTTTTTTTTTGTTTATGCTTTTGAAAAAAAAGATTTATTATTTGCTCTTTATTGATATGTGAAAAACTCTCGTCTCTGTCTCTTTCCCCTGTCTCTTTCTCTGTCCTGTCTCTGTCTCTGTTTTCCCCCTTCTCCCCCCTTTTCTCCTCAATCTCTTTTTCCCCCCCTCCCCCCTTTTCTTCTCAGTGGAGGGGCCGCACAGTGTATAGGGTTTTTTTTTCTGTCTGTCTTTTTCGTCTGTCGTTTGTTTGTATGTCTGTCTGTGTGAAGAGAGAGACCGTTTTTTGGGGTTTTTTTTTTTGTTTTTTTTTTTGTTTTTGTTTTTTATCTTTAAAAAAAAAATTTAAAGGGGGGGAAACGGGGCAGAAAGGGGGTTTAAAACTTTTTGCCTCCCAAAAATTAAATCGTATTTTTTGGGGGTTTGAAACCCCCCCTCGCCCTTTTTCCCAGTTTTACAAAAAAAAAAAACTAATGTTTTAAAATAAAATTTGGGTGAACTCAAAACCCAGGGGCCCCCCGGGGCGAATTTCACCAGAAAAATCTTCCCCCCACTTAAAAACCCCTTCCCCCTTTTTGGGAAAATTTGGCCATCGTTCCCGGTAGGAGGGTTACAAAATTTAAAAAAAAACCACATCACACGGGTCGGTTTTTAAACCACCCAAAAAAAATCGGGGGGTTGGGGGTTGGGGGTTTTTGCGCCCGGGGAGCATACTGTGGCTCTGTATCAAATTTCAAGCGCTTTTTATTTGTCTTTACAAGAGAAAGCGAAACAAATTCCATTTTATTTAAAATTAATTTAAATTTAAATTAAATTTTAATTTTTTTTTCAATTTTTTTCCTGTGTTTGCGCTTTTTTTTTTTATTATTGTCTTCTGCCCTTACAAAAAGTTTTTTTTCAGTTCTTGTTGGCTTGTTTTCGTTTTTTCGGGGTTTTTTTATTATTGTTAGTCAAATTGCTTTTTGTTGATGTAAAAAACGGGGATGGATGAAAAAAAAAACCTCGAAAAAAAGATTTTGACTTTTTTTGCTTGAAATTTTTTTATCCCGAAAGAAAAGAAATTTTTACTTGACTTTACTTTACTCCTCCTCTATTTAATATCCAGGGACGGGGGACCCAAAAAACCAAAAGTGATCGCGGGTTTTTCGGGGATGGGAGGGGTCAATTTTTGCGGCCTCCTCTGGTCCCCCCATTTTCCCGGGCAGGAGGGGCCGGGGGGGGGGAAAGAACCCAATTCCTTTTGCAGTGCCCAGCTGGGGGCCCCTCCACAAGCCCCCCCGGCCCGGGGGGGGGGGCCCCCCTGGGGGATGGGGCAGTTTTTTTTTTTTGGGGGGGGGGGTTTTGGTTTTTGGTTTTGGGGTTTCCTTTTTGTTTGGGTGGATTTGGGGTTTTTAATTTGGTTTTTTTTTTTGTTTTTTGGGTTTTTTTTTTTTTTTTGGGGGGAAAATGTTTTTTTGGAGTTTTTTTTTTTTTTTGGTGAAAGTGAATTTTTGGGGTGGGGGTTTTTTGGTGTGTTTTGGTTTTTTTTGTCAAATCAAATTTAAAAAAAAATTTTTTTTTCTAGATTGTACTTTTAAAAAGCATTTATTTGCTTTTGTGGGGGGGGGGGTTATGTTTGTTGTGTGTGTTGTGTGTGTTGGTGTTGTGTGGGGTGTTGTGTGTGTGTGTGTGTGTGTGTGTGTGTGTGTGTGTGTGTGTGTGTGTGTATGTGTGTGTGTCTGTGTGTGTGTGTTTGTGTGTGGTGTGTGTGTGTTTTGTGTGATTTTGTGTGTGTTGTGACCAAGAGCCGCATCCTCATCCTTGTTTTTCTCGCCGCTGTGTGCAGCATCTTGGTGCTGTGTTCGCTGATCGTCAGCACCAACGCCCTGATAGGAGCCCTGGACCTGGAGACCTCGGCTGACCACTCCATGGACGATGTTGGTCAGCTACTTTGCCGCCATGCAACAGGTCAGTCAGTGTCCGAGTACTGTATGTAGGCAGTGAGTGAAGTGGGCAGTTTCGAAGATTTTTTTAGACCATTTTTATTCAGTATTATCATGTTGTACATTGTTGTATATCATGAAATGCGGTTTTTAAGGAAGATTTTTTTTATTGTTTTTATTTCCAGGATAATGGAATAAGCACTCATGTGCTTTTTTTTCTTTTACATCCAGCCCCCGTGTATGTAGGTAGTTTTGTAAATTTTGTCATCTGTATACGATGTCTGTGTGTGTAGGTAGGTGCAATGTGTAAGCATGCTAGGGTGGTGCTTGCAGGCATGAAAGTCACATGGGTACCTAAACAAAAGCTGTGGTGTGTGTTTCAGCACTACAACTTCATAGCCACCAACACAAGCCAGTGGTTCCTCAACGATGTGCTCATTTCAGACATGAATGGTAGGTACAAGTCAAGCCTCCTGGTCAGAGAGTCATGGTCAATCACTAAAGACCAAGCTGCTAGGTGGAATTCCATGAGTGGGAAAGAAAGCCACTGATCATACTGTCCTTTATGTGCTGCAGCCCTGGAGGCTAGTTGGCTTTTGGAGAACGTCTCCAACGTTGACTGTCCTTATGCCCACTCGGCCGAGAGAGTGGGATGTTCTGTGGGCAAGCCATCTCCACTATAATCAAATTTCTGCCCAATATCCGAAACAGCATTTGCCTCCTCTGCTGTTTTGGAGGTCATCATCGAACACGACGGATAAACATTACAATGGTAGATGCAGTGTGAAGGCATCACACAGACCAGGAGTCCGCAGATTAGCTGTCATAACTATGAATAAATCAACAGACAGACAGATGAATGGATGGATGGATGGATGGATGGATGGGATGGATGGATGGATGGATGGATGGATGGATGGATGGATGGATGGATGGATGGATGGATGGATGGATGGATGGATGGATGGATGGATGGATGGGCCATGGGTGATATTTAATCGTTGTTGTTGCTAATACCCTGGCGGGAGGGTCATCTAGAGCAGGCACCCTGACTCTCCCATTCCATCTGGCAATCATTATGAGACTATTGTTAAGAACCCACTGAACGAGAAATTCTGCGTGTTTAACAGTTTTCAAATACCTCAGCATATAATTTTAGGCAACCGTACTCCGACTTCAAGGGATTTTCCTCTCCCTTCTTTAATTAAAGGAGAGTATAGGTGGTTGTGTCTAAGAAATTGAAATGGCTGGGGATAACCTCTACAAAAGGTTTGTAAGCATGACAGTGTAAAAACAGACATGCAGGCTTTGATACCTAGCTCACATCCATCACTGACGAAGCTTTTGGTCTGGCCTATATCATGTCCACGCGGAATGGCTCAGTGGTCAGAGCACTCGCTTTCCCCAAGCCAAGGTTAAAGCAGCAACGAGCGTGGGTTACCAGTTTGATGGGTGACCGTTTGCGCACCTTGGCTTCAGTACAGCTCCCTCAATTCACCTAGCTGTAAATAGGTATCTGCTGTCTTTAGGGTCAGGGAAGGTAAAAGCAGCGAGGGGAGGGAGATCGGCGCCGCCCTCAATATGAATGTCTCTGACGCCTTGCTTCCCTAAGACCACATAGGTTATGGGACACCTTTACTTTTTCATATCATGTGATCGAGTGGTTTCAGTTTTTCCATAAAGTCACGAATGATATTCATTATAATTATATGGATAACAGTCAATAGGACATCTAAAAAAAATCGTGCAAAAGCATGGTTCCAATGAGGATCAATCCTACGACCTTCCAACCACCCATACACAATACTAACCACTGGACCAAGGCAACTAGTCTCACCCCCCCCCCCCCTCCCCAACCATATTTATTTGACTCTTTATCCTCTGTCAATGTTTGGTTTTCAAAAGAAAGTACAAAAATAGTGATGTAAGCAAAAATGGTTACCCCATACGTGACGTATACAAGACGTGGTGACAAAGCGAAATGTGTACTCATAATAGGATACGTATGAGACATCAGTGATGTAAGCAAAATGTTGCGGTGACAAAATGAGTTGTGTGCTCATAATAGGAAGCGTATGAGAACCAGTGATGTAAGCAAAATGTGTGTCTATACTGTAACGTTTTCGGCACAAACTTCGTGTCTGAAACGTCAGCGGTTTTATTTTTTCCAAGAGATAACCTGGTAAGCTTATACCCTGTATATTACGAGTTAAGATTGGACTTCGCTTGTTTTTTTCTGATCATAACTATTTTGTTCTACAATCCACAGCAGGATGATTGTTTTCCTTTGTAAATATAGGTGGAAGTTAGTATTTCTCTATTCAATAGCAAGTGTGGTATGTGTGTGTTTGTGCGTGCGCGCGTGTATGCATGCATGTGTTTGTGTCTGTACGCGCACATGCGTGCTTGCACCTTTACAATGTACATGTGTGTACGTGTCTGTGTATGGTGTATGTATGTGTGCGTGTGGGATTGCGTGGTGTGTGTGTGTTTGTGTATGCATGTGTGCGTGTGGGGGGTATGTGTGCGTACATGTGTGTTTGTGTGTGTGTGTGTGTGTGCGTGCGTGCATGTATGTGTGTGTGTTCATCAGAGGTGGGGCGGATGATTTGGGAGACAGGACGGGATGAGTTTCTGCCTGTCATCAATTCCACACTGCAACTGGTGGCGGATCTGGACGCCAGTAAGTCACTGGGAGACTAAAAGTCCCCAATGCTATGTTCTTCTGTTCCTTTTGCCTGTTTGTTTGTCTGTGTGTGTGTGTGTGTGTGTGTGTCTGTGTGTCTGTGTGTCTGTGTGTCTGTGTGTGTGTCTGTGTGTCTGTACGCATGTATGTATGTATGTATATATATATATATATACATATATATATATATATATATATATATATATATATATATGTTTGTATGTATGTTCGTATGTTTGTATGCATGTTTGTGTTTGTTTGTTTTATTGTCCTTTGTCAGCTTTTCTGTACTTTGGATCCTTTGATGTTTGAGAGAGAGGGGGGGGGGAGGAGGAGAGAGCGAGAGAGAGAGAGAGAGAGAGAGAAGAGAGAGAGAGAGAGAGAGAGAGAGAGAGAGAGAGAGAGGAGAGAGAGAGAGAGAGAGAGAGAGAGAGAGAGAGAGATTAAAGAAAAGAAAACACACCAACTACCCAAACAATCAACACACACAAACACACTCCACACACACACACACACACACCACACACACACACACACACACACACACACACACACACACACACACACACACACACACAACACAACACACACACAACACACACCACCACACACACAACCCCCACACACACACACACACAACCCACCAAATACAAACCCCCCACCCCCACCCACCCACCCCCCCTTCTCCCCCCCCCCCCCACCCACCCACACACACACATAAACCACCACCCTAGAAAAAAAAACAACACTTTTTCTCTGTGTGTCTGTACAATCATGACCAGAGGCCTGGGAGTCTGTGGGCTTTCTGACCACGCTGTACTCGGAAATGCAGAGCTCCCCCCACCCCCACCCCCACCCCACATCCACACCCACACCACCACCCCCACCCCCACCACCCATCCCCCACCACCCACCCACAAACCACTATCCTAAAAGACACATTTTTCTAT
>JASPKP010006275.1:10000-14531 GCA_030674155.1 Stramonita haemastoma
TGTTTGTTTGCACCCCCCCTGCCATTAATCGCACACCAAAGAGAAAGCCTAAAACAAAGAAACAACTACATTAAATAAAAACTGCAAATACCCCAGCAAAAAACAAACAAAAAAAAATACAAACAACAGACAAACCCCCCGACGCTCACACAAAATAAAATCAGTCACACACACACACATACGCACACGCCACCACACAACACTACACTCACTCACTCACTCACCACACACACACACACACACACACCACACACACACAACACACACCACACAAACCACACACACATACACACACACACACACACAAACCACACACACACACACACACACACCCCAACACACCAAAACACACACCCCCACACCCCACACAACCCCGACCAAAAAAAGACTAAAAACATTTTTCCCTCGTAAACAAACACTGATCTATTGAATACATTTCCTCCGGAAACATCTTTTTTTCTTCTTTCGTTATTTTTTTTTTTCAAACTGATCTATAGGCCTGCTGGTTGCTTCTTGTTCTCCTCAAAAAATTGGGTACTGATTGTACTGGACTGTTCACCTGTTTGGGAATGATTGTTGTTTTTTAATGGTGTGTGTGTGTGTGTGTGTGTGTGTGTTTGTGTGTGTGTGTGGGGTGTGTGTGTGGTGTGTGGTGTGTGTGTGGGGTGTACGTGTGTGTTCAAATTCATTTAACGTCTTTTCACAAATTATGGTATTAGACGGAAACCCCCGTTGTACGTGTGTGTGTGTGTGTGTGTGTGGTGTTGTGTGTGTGTGTGTGTGTGTGTGTGTGTGTGCGCGCGTGTGCGCGCGCGCACGTGTGTGTGTGTTTGTGTCCTGTGTATGTGTATGTGTGTGTGCATGTGCGTGCAACGCGTGTGTGATAACTCTTATTCCTTGCCTTTACAATGCAGACGGAAAAGAGCCGCATTGACACTGTTCTATGGACTTGACTGGTTGGACTTCTCCCCTTAACTCCTTGAGGAGTCAAATTTAGGCACCGCCCTGAATTTTCAGGCAGTGTGTTGTGGGCAAGTTGAACCTGGCAGAGCCCATCCCTGGTAGGTATTGACACTGTTTATGGGATGTCAAAAACAGCATTAAAACAACAACAATAATATAAACCGTGAGCTGTACTGCTAGAGTCAGACACAAGAAATTTTCAAAAGGTACTTTGAAGCCATATGAAAATAACTGTGTCAGCAATTCTGTGGTTTTTTCTTTTTTTTTTCCCACTCTACAACATTGGCTATGGGGTGAATAAATTGCTGATTTGGCTTGGGTTATGATTTATCATGATTTGAAATTGGCTTCAGGAGAACATTTTACTGGGACACGGACCTACATTCGTGTTGGGGGGTTAAAAAAAAAAATTTTTAAAAATTAAAAAAAAATTGGTAATTCTTCTTTCGTTTTTTTTTTTTTTCAAACTGTCTATAGGCCTGCGGTTGCTTTTGTTCTCCTCAAAATTGGGTATGATTGTACTGGACTGTTCCTTTTTTGGGAAAAGATTGTTGTTTTGAATGGGGTTTTGTGTGTGTTGTGTGTGTGTGTGTTTTTGTGTGGTGTGTGTGTGGTGTGTGTGGGGGTGTGTGTGGTTGTACGTGTGTGTTCAAATTCATTTAAGCTTTTCACAAATTTTGGTATTAACGGAAACCCCCCTTTACTGTGTGTGTGTGTGTGTGGTGTGTTTGTGTGTGGTGTTGTGTGGTTGTGTGCGGGGGCGTGTGCGCGCGCGCACGGTTGTGTGTTTGGGTCCCGTGTATGTGTATGGTGTTGCATGTGCGTGCACGCGTGTGTGATAAATCTTATTCCTGCTTTAAAAGCGACGGAAAAAAGCCGCTTGACAGTTCATGGGCTTACGGTTGGACTTCCCTCGGGGTTTTACCCTTTTTTCCCCCTCCTCTTTCCCCCTCTCTCTCTCACTTTTCTTTCTCTCTACTTTTCTCTCTCCCCAGCAAACCCACATGCCCAAAAACACGTAAACAACCTGCAAAAAAACCACATGTATAAAAAACGTTCCCCCCACTCCCCACAAGTGGTCGATGTGCATAACAAAAGGGAGAGCGAGCGAGAGGGGAAACGAGAGGAAAAGAGATAAAAGGAGGGGGGGGGGGGGCGGGGGGGAGGCAAAAAGAAAAAGACAGACGACAAAGGGTATCAAAAAAAACCAATGTTGGACACATGCCCCCGCCCTCGTAACAAATTTTTTTTGGTGCGTAGTACCCCTTTTTCCCCACAAACAGCAACTCACTCACTTTACTTCTCTCCCCTCTCTCTCTCCCCTCCTCTCTCCTCTCTCTTTTCTTCTTCTCCTCTCTTTTCCTCTTTTCTCTCTCCCCTCTCTCTCTCTTTTGCGTCTTCTTTGTTTTCTCTTTGAGTCCCCCTCTTTTCTCTTTGGTTCTTTCGTCTCCTATTTCTGGTCTCTCTCTTTTTGTCCCCCCCTTTTTCTTATTTCCCCTCCCCCCTTTTTTCCCATTAATGCTTTATCGCTTTCAAAAATGAAAATAATTCTGTCGCGTTACATAGTTCACACCAAAACCCCTGTTGATTGTGAAAAAAAAAAAAGGGGTTTAGTGAAGTCGTTTTTTTTTGGCGCAGATTTGGTTACGTGCATTTTTTTTTTGATCAGATTTAATACAAGGGGGGGTGGGGGGTGGAGAGGTTTCCCAGCAATCTTTTTTAAAGTTGGGGGTGGGGGGGGGGGGGGGGGGGATAGGTTGGATGTTCGGATGGGTGGGTTTGTGAAAGTGGTGAGGTAAGAAAGTTGTTTTGTGCACATTTACCAATAAAAATTACTTTTAACCAATATCAAAATAGTGAAACGTATAAATATGTTTTTTTCCTTACGTCTGGTTTAAAAATTTCCCTCGTTCCCTCTCTCTCTCTTTTCCCCTTTTCCCTCTCTCTTTTCTTTTCTCTCCCCCTCTCTCTCTCTTCCCCTCTCTCTCTCCCCTCTCTCTTTTTCTCTCCTCTCTTCTCCCCCCCCCACACACACCACCAGCACGCACCCCACGCCGCAGCACGCACGCCCCTTTAAAAAACCCAGTGCAAAACCCCTCTTCTTAGGGGAGCTAAGTGCAGATTTTTCGCTCAGGGGGAAGACTACAAGCTAAACAGACCTTTGTGGGGAAAGGAGGCTTTTCATTTTACGTTTTCTTATACCCGCCCTCTGGGCTCTCCCAAGTTTCCCCCCTTCATACACACAGACTTACCGATAGTGCATAAACACACATATAACACCACGCACGCTCGCGCACGACACCACAATCTCTCTCTTTTTCACTCACTCACAGCACATACACACAGGGCGCGTGCACGAACACGCACCCCGCCACACACACGCACGCCACACACACCATTACGTCAAGTAAAATCTTCATCTTATATTCGGCGGCAGAGTGCGGGGGCATCTTTTGATTTTGCTTAAAGTTTGCGGTCAACAGTTTGTTGCACAGAACAGGAAGAAAAAACGGGCTGTTTCTTCTTCCAACAAAAGTCTTTAAAAGTAATTCTAAAAAAAAAAAAAAAGAAGAAGAAAAAGAACAAGCCACTTTAGCCCGCTTTGACCCATGACACACCAAAACTAGGCTGAGGGCAGGGCCCCGCAACTTCTTAGGGAGTCAGGCAGAGAATTTCAATGGCTTTTTTCCGCCTTTAAAGGGGCTGTAGGTTTTTCCTCCATTTTCTCTGTTACTGCAACATTGTGCGGGGGACAGAAGGTTTGTTTCCCACGGTCCTCTTCCAAACACTGATTTACACACTTTTAGAGAAGTTAGATTCATCCATGGGGCCCTTTCCAATTCCCTCTACCAACACTAGCAAACTCGTTTAGAGAAGGTTGATTCCAGGTGCCCCTTTTTTATTTCCCCTACTCAAAAATAAATTACCATCCTGAGGTAAAGTTAGTCCATGTGTGCCAGTTTTTTCCATTCCTAATAAACACTAACATTGAATCTTTTGGAAAAAGGTTAGATTCCCTGTGTGCCCCTTTTGATTCCTATAACCTAGCATTAAAGTTTAGAGAAGGTTAGATTCCCTGTGTGCCGTTTTGATTCCCCTACCCAAAAAGAACTTTCACATTTTAAAAGGTTAGATTCCATGTGTGCCGTTTTTTGTTTCCCCTACCAATACTAACCACACACCCTTTAGAGAAGGTTAGATTCCATAGTACCGTTTCCAATTCCCTACCCACACTAACATTCAATCGTTTAGAGAAAAGTTGATTCCGTGGTCCCTTTTTGATTCCCCCGTCCTCTTTCCGAAAAACGTTTAGAGAGGTTAGAGTCTTTTGTTTAACTTTTTTTTGGATTTTCTTCTTTTTTTTTTTTTCCGTGGCGTAAGTAACACGAAAGTGGTACGTGGCAGAGCCCAAAGGGCGACTTTCGGCACGGTTAGGGACACCTTTCATTTCTTGGGGGTAGGTTGTCAAGCAGGTTTTTTTTCGAGCTGAAAAAAAAAGGGGGGCTTTTCGGAAAAAAATGGGGCAGTGATTTTTTTGGGGGGGCAAAGAAAATCATTTTGGGAGGGT
>JASPKP010006276.1:0-14526 GCA_030674155.1 Stramonita haemastoma
CCCACTCTTGATCAGGTAGTTACCCAGCTCCACACCCTGCAGACCTGCACAGGTAGTGAGTCTGTCAGATCAGTTGTACAGATATTGATGGAGTCAGTTCAGATCAAATTCATCTCTGAAGCTGGAATGCAGCTACCTTCATAGTTGGTAAAACCGATCACAAGTGCAAAATCTCACCATTGTGAACCTCTGAGTTCTAGCAAAGAAACACGCAAAAAACAAAAAGAAAAGGATCAAATTCAACCATGAAGTATCCCTTTATCTACACCTGCCAACAAAAACTTGGCAAACAGCGAAACTTTTTCCACATTTAGATTTGAAAAGAAAAATGGTAGCTGGACATAAAGGTCTGGGAAAATGTCACACTTAAATTTTTTTTTTTAAATGTCACACTTATTTTCTATCCCATAACAGCTGACTGAGGTATCACTGCTATCACTGTTTTCAGATCAGCTTTTCCTTTCTGCCTTTTTTCCCATGTTCACATCTTAGAAAACTCAGGATCCAGTTTGCCTAGTCTGTCAAAGCCATGACCAAGACAAACATCATTATGCAGAGTTTGTTGTAATTCTATTTAGCTATCAACCCTATCCAGCAAAAGAAAATCTCAACTGTGACCAATGCCTTTTATCTATAAAAAAGGTAAAGGTGTCCCATTATCTATGTGGTCATACGGGAGCAAGGCATCAGAGACCTCAGCTTCTCTAGGGGCCAGCATATTGGGGGTCGTGCCCATCTCCTCTCCCATGCTGCTTTACCTTCCCTGACCCTAAAGAGGGTAGGTACCCATCTACAGCTGGGTGGACTGGGGGAACTGTACTGAAGCCAAGGCATGCAAACAGTCACCCATCCCCTTGGTAACCACACTTGATGCTGCTTACTTAACCTTAGCTTGGGGAAATGAGGACTCTGACCACTAAGCTATCCCATGCCTGTGTGAAGATGGACCACCCCCAAAATCAGACAACAGGGAATCAGCAGCAGCAGCAGCAGCAATAGCATCCCCCCACCTTTCTGGGTGGAGGTGATGGAGTAGAAGACGGCAGAGACGATCTGTGCGGGGTCCTCCTCCTCCTCATAGCTGTTGGTGTTCTGCGCAGCCTCTGCTGCTGAGGATTCTGATGTTGATGTCGTTGCTCGGAACCGCGGATTGTGAATGATGTCCTGCAGAGAGTGAGTGAGCACACTGTCAGCCAACAGCAGCATGCATGAGTGTGAGTACATGTGTGAGTGTGTGTGTCTATTTTCTTGTGTTGTGATAATTTTTTTGTTTTTCTTTCTCTGGTTGCTTGTATATAACGATCTCCCTGGTAAACTCTAGGTACAGACAACCTGCCAGTACCTTTAACCACCTTATGTATAAATAAACTTGCAGATGATGACATATGCATGCTAAAGATTCCCTAATTCATGTCAGCATTTGGTGGGTTACAGTAACACAAATATACTCAGCATGCATCTTGTAAAAAAAAAAGAGCTGCTCTGAAAAAGAATGTGTCTGTGAATGTGTGCCAATGGGCAGACTTCCTGCAGAATTACAAACACAGGAGAAAACCTGACACTATGCATCCCACAGCCACCGCTGTAGTCTAGTGGTTAGGGCATTGGACTCGTAATCTACAGGTTGAGGGTTCTATCCCAGCTTTCGGCTATGGCGTTGTGCCCTTGGAAAAGGCACTTTACGGCTATTTTCTCACCCCACCCAGGTGTAAAAGGGGTACCAACCTTGTGTTAAGGGTTAACCCTGCGATAGACTGGCGTCCTATCCAGGGGGGAGTCTATGACTCTCAGTCGCTTAACGCCACAGAAACCGGGATAAGCACCGGCCTGATGAGCCTTAGGCTCGGGACAGACTTTAACTTTTAAACTTTAACTATGCATCCCACTAGTAGGGGAAGTGAACAAATTCTTGAAAGCATCTGCACTTTTCTGTCTCATATTTGTTTCACAATCACTAAAAAAAAACCCCAAAAAACCCTGAAAAATACAAGACAGAAAAAAGAAAACTCCTCTTCATACATACATGTATATTGTTGGAGATTTCAGACATCACAACAACAAAAAGACAGAAAAAAGAAAACTCCTCTTCATACATACATGTATATTGTTGGAGATTTCAGACATCACAACAAAAAAAAGACAGAAAAAAGAAAACTCCTCTTCATACATACATGTATATTGTTGGAGATTTCGGATGTCACAACAACAAAAAAAGACAGAGACACATAAAGAAAACTCCTCTTCTGACTTCATACATACATGTATATTTTTGGAGATTTCGGATGTCACAACAACAAAAAAAGACAGAGACAGATAAAGAAAACTCCTCTTCATACATACATGTATATTGTTGGAGATTTCTGATTCTTGAACTACTCTTGCTTGGTGATCCTGCTGCATGCAGCGCGCTTCTCTGACGTAACATAAGCTTTGCCCTCTCTCCAGCCATCCACCTCTTAGACCTTCTGCGTGAGCGTGTGATGGTTTGAGACACAGTGGTGGGGGGAGGGTGGAAAAATAAGGGAGGAGTGTGGGGGGTACAACGACAGGGTGCGCAAACTTTTGCTGTGGCTGACTGGTGTGGGATGGGTGCGCTGTGACATGTATATTGCTGGAGATTTCTGAGGTCTCAAAGAAAAAAAAAAGACAGAGATAGAATAAGAAAATTCTTCATCATACATGTATATTGTAGGGTATTTCAGACGTCACAACAACAACAACAAAAAAACAGAGAGAGAGAAAACCCCTCCTCTTCCCACATACATGTATGTTGTTGGCGATCTCTGAGGTCACAACAACAAAAAAGACAGACATAAAAACCTCCTCTTCATCCCTACATGTATGTTGTTGGAGATCTCTGAGGTCAGTGCTGTGTGCAGCACCACCACGGGCTCTCTGGGCATGCAGTGGTGCGTGAAGGCATAGCATCGTCTGTAGGCCCCCACACGCTGCTTCAGGTCCGTCCAGCTGCGAATGGGGTGCACCGCCTCGTAGTCTGAAATCTCATAGACAGAGCACTGCTGATGCCACACCAGGCACACACAGAAAGACAGAAAACTGTCCACAATTCAAACATGACAATTGTCAACTATTCAAAAACAAAAATTGTTAAAAATTCAAATGTGAACATTTGTCAACAATTCAAAAAAGAAAATTGTAAATAATTAAAAAATGACAATTACCAACCATTCAAAAATGAAAATTGACAACAATTCGAGAAAGAAAATTCTCAAAATTTTGTCAACAATTCAGAAATGACAATTGTCAACAATACAAAAAAAGGAAATTGTCCCCAATTCAAAAATAAAAATTGTCAACACATCAAAAAACACCTAATCCCCCCCCCCTCCCCAATAAACATTAAAAAAACAACAAAAACCCAACCCCAAATGAAAACGCAACAACAATGTCAAAATGTTTATCTTTGTTCATTCATTAGTAACCTGAACATTTGTGTGCATGAAAGAATATTTGTCATTGATAAAAGTTTTGTGTGAATGTCCTTGAGAATATGTACTAAGACATGTTTATTTGTCATTTTATTTATTTATTTATTCTTTTATATCGAGGATAATGGAATAAGCACTTATGTTTCATCCAGTCCCCATATCTAAGAGGTTTTGAAAATTTTCTCATCCATTCCCACTAGCACACAATGGCCTGCTCTTTCGAAAAGCGGAACAGGTTTTCAACATGTGCGCAAGATGTTCTGTGTGCATTCGCACATGGGACCTGTTTATAGTCTCATCCAAAGGACTTTTGGGGAGAGTGGAGTCGGTACACATGTTCATATGCAGTGCATGCAGAGATGTGTACATACATAAACACACATACACACACACAACACCCCCTCCACACACACACACACACACACACACACACACACACACACACACACACACACACACACACACACACAACCCATACTCCCACATCCCTACACCCAAACTTACTTTCTGCACAATATCGCAGGGAGAGGTCCAGGTGACCCTCTGGAGGTCAAAGAAGCCGACAGCGAACCAGAGAGAGAAGAGCTCCTTCAGGTGACGACTGAGCGCCTGGAAGTTGGCCGTGTCCAGCTCACTGCTGCTGCTGCTCAGGGCCGTCTGCACAGGTACAACACAGGTACAGGTACAGGTAAAGGTCAAGGTAGAGGTGTCCCATAACCAGTGTGGTCGTAGGTGAGCGAGGCCTCAGAGACCTCAGCTTCTCTAGTGGCCAGCATATTGAGGGTGGCGCCCATCTCCTCTCCCTCGCTGCTTTACCTTCCCTGACCCTAAAAAGGGCAGGTACCCATTGACAGCTAGCTGCCGCTGTAGTCTAGTGGTTAGGGCGTTGGACTCGCAATCTAAAGGTTGCGGGTTCTATCCCAGCTTTCGGCTATGGTGTTGTGCCCTTGGAAAAGGCACTTTACGGCTATTTTCTCACCCCACCCAGGGGTAAAAGGGGTACCAACCTTGTGTTGGGGGTTAACCCTGCAATAGACTGGCGTCCTATCCAGGGGGGAGTCTATGACTCTCAGTCGCTTAACGCCACAGAAACCGGGACAAGCACCGGCCTGATGAGCCTTAGGCTCGGGACAGACTTAACCCATTGACAGCTGGGGGAACTGGGGGACTGTACAGAAGCCAAGGCACGCAAGCGGTCACCCATCCAACTGGCAACCACGCTCGATGCTGGCATTCTGTGACCCAACACAACAACCAGGTCCACAGCTGTCAGTGTCCCCCACTTTCAGCTGCTTTCTATTTCATCCCATCCCAGCCCTGCTGGTGCTAATGAAAGCAGGAACTGACTGACCACACTTGGACAAAGTAAAAGGAAAGGGAGGAAAAAAATAGAAAAAAAGAAGAAAAAAAAAGAGGAGAGGGTGCGCTAAATTTAGCACTCTTGACTGAGTGATGTTTGATGTGCGTTGTGTGGGTCATTACCAAAACACAATGGAAAGCACATCATTAATGCCGTTCATCCTCACCTCATTCTTTATCGCGTTACTGACTGATACTATCTATATATCCGAGTGGTGAGGACCATTTGACTTCAATCCCTAGAGTTCACTCATGAAGTTAGTTAAAGTTAAAGTTAAAGTCTGTCCCGAGCCATAAGGCTCATCAGGCCGGTGCTTATCCCGGTTTCTGTGGCGTTAAGCGACTGAGAGTCATAGACTCCCCCCTGGATAGGACGCCAGTCTATCGCAGGGTTAACCCCCAACACAAGGTTGGTACCCTTTTTACACCTGGGTGGGGTGAGAAAATAGCCGTAAAGTGCCTTTTCCAAGGGCACAACGCCATAGCGGAATAGCTGGGATCGAACCCGCAACCTTTAGATTACGAGTACAACGCCCCAACCACTAGGCCACAGCGGCGGCTTCACTCATGAAGTAGTGGGTTCAAATCTGGGTGCTTTATGGTGAATTAAGGGTGGTGAGACAGAGCCCTGTAAGGGGAGACAATCCTGTAACCTTACCATCCCAGTTATTTATTTATTCTTTGATATCGAGGATAATGGAATAATAACTCATGTACTTTTTTTTTTTTACATCCAGTCCCCATGCGTATGCATTTTTGTAAATTTTGTCATCTGTTCCCACTGGCACACAATGGCCTACTTTTTAAAAAGCGGAACAGGTTTTAACATGTGCACAAGATGTTCTGCATGCGTTCGCACCTGGGGCCTCATTTTTATAGTCTCATCTGAAGGATTTTTAAGGAGAGTGGAGTCTGCAATGATGTTAATTCCAGGACAAAATATCCCCCTGAACGGGAATCGAACCTGGGTCATCAGACTGCGAGCATAATGTTCAAACCACTAGGCTTTCCAGTCCCTCATTTAAGGTTGCAAGCAGGATTTCATGGGAAAGCAGAACTTAACAGGATGCGATTACATTCCTATGCCTGAAGAAGCTTATTATATGATCTATAAACCACAGACAAGAATTTACATCAGCTATAGTGTAATACTTTGTACAGTACAGCCACACGATTGAAAAACAGACCAGGATTTACATCAGCTATAGTGTAATACTTTGTACAGTACAGCCACACGATTGAAAAACAGACCAGGATTTACATCAGCTATAGTGTAATACTTTGTACAGCCACACGATTGAAAAACAGACCAGGATTTACATCAGCTATAGTGTAATACTTTGTACAGTACAGCCACACGATTGAAAAACAGACCAGGATTTACATCAGGTATAGTGTAATACTTTGTACAGCCACACGATTGAAAAACAGACCAGGATTTACATCAGCTATAGTGTAATACTTTGTACAGTACAGCCACACGATTGAAAAACAGACCAGGATTTACATCAGGTATAGTGTAATACTTTGTACAGTACAGCCACACAATTGAAAAACAGACCAGGATTTACATCAGGTATAGTGTAATACTTTGTACAGTACAGCCACACAATTGAAAAACAGACCAGGATTTACATCAGGTATAGTGTAATACTTTGTACAGCCACACGATTGAAAAACAGACCAGGATTTACATCAGCTATAGTGTAATACTTTGTACAGTACAGCCACACGATTGAAAAACAGACCAGGATTTACATCAGCTATAGTGTAATACTTTGTACAGTACAGCCACACGATTGAAAAACAGACCAGGATTTACATCAGCTATAGTGTAATACTTTGTACAGTACAGCCACACGATTGAAAAACAGACCAGGATTTACATCAGCTATAGTGTAATACTTTGTACAGTACAGCCACACGATTGAAAAACAGACCAGGATTTACATCAGCTATAGTGTAATACTTTGTACAGCCACACGATTGAAAAACAGACCAGGATTTACATCAGCTATAGTGTAATACTTTGTACAGTACAGCCACACGATTGAAAAACAGACCAGGATTTACATCAGCTATAGTGTAATACTTTGTACAGTACAGCCACACGATTGAAAAACAGACCAGGATTTACATCAGGTATAGTGTAATACTTTGTACAGCCACACGATTGAAAAACAGACCAGGATTTACATCAGCTATAGTGTAATACTTTGTACAGCCACACAATTGAAAAACAGACCAGGATTTACATCAGCTATAGTGTAATACTTTGTACAGCCACACAATTGAAAAACAGACCAGGATTTACATCAGCTATAGTGTAATACTTTGTACAGCCACACAATTGAAAAACAGACCAGGATTTACATCAGCTATAGTGTAATACTTTGTACAGTACAGCCACACGATTGAAAAACAGACAAGGATTTACATCAGCTATAGTGTAATACTTTGTACAGCCACACGATTGAAAAACAGACAAGGATTTACATCAGGTATACTGTAATATTTTGTATAGCTGGACAATTGATATACAAACCAGGATTTACATCAGGTAGAATGTAATGCGTTGTACAGCCAGTTTTTGTTCTTTTGTGAATACAAGGAATGAAGAATCATTTAAAAATAACTGTTGAGACCACTGAGCAATCCCGTCCCCTATACAACAAAGTTTTCTCAAATATATTGTCATACATGTTAGGCATATAATAATAATAATAATGATAATAATAATAAATACATGGAATTTATATAGCGCTAAATCTTGTAATGCAAACAAATCAAAGCGCTTGCATTCAAATCAGTCACACGCATGCAACCACTCACAAATGAATCAACAAATTATATATTTACGCAAACGCAAAGAAACACACACCGACACCCCCCCCCCCCCCCGTACACACCCACACACGTATACAAAAACTGCAACGTCCATACCCACTCCCCCCCCCCCCCCCCACCACTGACCAGGACGTCAGCGCGCAGGTCGACGAGGAACTTGACCCCCCCCTCCAGCTGGCCGATGTGCTGGAAGAGGTGCTGATAGCGGGGCGTCATCACTGACCGCAGCCGCTCCAGACACTTCACCATGAACGCTTCTCCACGCTCCTGGCACATAGGGGGGGACCCGTTTTAGCTGTTTAGTTAGTTATTTTATTTATTTATTTATCTATTTATTATTTTTTTATCTATTTATTTTTTTATTCGTTTATTTATTTATTCGTTTATTTATTTACTATCTATTTATTCTTTTATATCGAGGAAAATGAAATAAGCACTCATGTGCTTTTTTACATCCAGTCCCCGTGTGTATGCAGTTTTGATGACAGCACGATCACTTTATACTGTCGGTGGACTTACTTTACGATTTTATTTATTATTTATTTGTTTATTCATTTATCTATTTATTCATTCTTTTATATCGAGGACAATGGACTATGCACTCATGAGCTGTTTTACATCCAGTCCCCATGTGTATGCAGTTTTGATGATTGCGTGATCAGTTTATACTGTTGGTGGACTTACTTTACCATTTTTATTTATTTATTTATTCTTTTATTCATTCTTTTATATTGAGGAGAATGGGCTAAGCACTCACATGCTTTTTTACTACCAGTCCCTGTGTGCATGCAGTTTTGATGACAGTGTGATCACTTTATACTGTCAGTGGACTTACTTTACCATTTTTATTTACTTATTTATTTTATTTATTCATTCTTTTACATTGAGGATAATGGAATAAGCACTTGCATGCTTTTTTTTTTACATCCAGTACCTGTGTGTATGCAATTTTGTCAACTGTTTACACCGGCAAACTTTTCAGAAAAGCGAAACAGGTTTTAGCATGTGCGTAAGATGTTCTGCAAACGTTTGCACACAGGGCCTGGTTCATAGTCTCGTCCTAAGGACTTTTGGGGATAGTGGAGTCTGCACTGATGTTAACTCCAGGGGAAAATATTCCCTTGAACGGGATTTGAACCCGGGTTGTCAGGTTGTGAGTGCAATGTTCTAACCACTAGGCTATCCTGTCATGTGGACAGAAAACTGTAACTTGCAAAAAAGCTGTAGTTTTTATGTTTGAGGGCATCAGTCTTAGTCTGCAAACTTTTATAGGCTACACAAATGCTTTTAAAAAATTTATTTTTTTCAGGTCAATCTTATGGCGTATGTCACTTCCGATCAACTCTTTTTGTAATGTAAGCATGTTTTTGCTGCATTATGGAACAAGGGAGGTAATCTTAACCAAAAAGTAATATGTTCAGAATGGTTAATATTTCTGCATAAAACCAGCCGCCATGGCGCAGTGGTTAGCGCCGTGGATTCCGGACTGGAAGGTCGCGGGTTCGAATCCCATAAGTCATAGGGATTTTTTCGGGCTCCGGCCGGCTCCTACCCAGAGTGAGTGTGCTGTGGACTCAGTGGGGAGACTGGGACCACACAGTCGAGCTTCATCCACTTTACGGATGCGAATTTGAGAGTGTTGCTCAAATTACCTGACCAACACTGCAGGTGTCTGTATCTCTCGGGCCTGGTTGACGCCGGGATATATTATGACAGTAAGCGTAGAGAACAACCCTGTCAAGTAGTCTCAAAGCGGATGCACCTCCACAGCAGCATCATTACATCATCCTCATCATCATTGATCATCATGCAATAATAAAAATTGCCTCTGATTCGGTGGCCTCCGTTGCTCTGGTCTCATGGTGACCTCAGATTCGGTTTCCCCATACGCTTCTGTGCCTGTGGTGAATTTGTGTCAAAGCCTTTGGGGTTGGGGGTTCGTGGGGAGGCGGTCGTTGGAGGGACGTTGTGGTGGTCGCCACCTTGGGTGGGTGACTCACTCAGTCTGGCTCCGCGACTGAGCTAATACTGTCGTTAGTAGGGGGCTTAGTAGGTGGTGTCCTGCGTATGTTAGCTCAGAACAGGCACCACTGAACACCACCAAAGTGACCCAGCAGAAGTGCAGGGCTCCTCTGGCTGGTGGCCCCGCGGCGGCCTAATACTGATGGGCTCCCTGTGGACTCCCGGCCCCGGGGGTGAGGCACAACGAATCTGGGTATGGCTGTGGCGGGGAGATTGAAATGAGCGGCGTGGGAACAGCAGTACGGGAACATCACAGAAGACGAGGCAGCAAAAAAAAAAAAAAAAAAAAAAAAAAAAAAAAAATTTCTGCATAAGACTGAGCTATTTCTTTTCTCCTCCTAACATAATGCAATAACGAAACACGTCTCACTCTTTGACAGAAAATCCTTTCAATAAAAAAAAAAAGAGAACAAAACCTTCAATAGATACAAATGCATTAGACACCTTCAATACAGAGTCACACCAGTTGACAGACTGCAGTAGGAAGCGAGAGTGAGAGTTTACCTGGGAAGAGGCCAGCTGGCAGGCGCCCTGTACGACAGTGTCCAGGTTGTAGCTGTACTGGCTGGACAGCTGGCTCAAGAACGCCGCTCTGGAATTGGTGTCTAGGGTGCGATAGTAGCTGCAGAACTGCTTACATTTGTTCTGGGACAAAAGATCAGAAGAGTATGGTATTACAATATATATATATATATATATATAGAGAGAGAGAGAGAGAGAAGAGAGAGAGAGAGAGAGAGAGAGAGAGAGAGAGAGAGAGAGAGAGAGAGAGAGAGAGAGAGAGAAATACGAAATACGAAATACGAAATACGAAATTTTAATGTTTAAGGCCAACAGCCCCGTACATTTGGGGTTTCAATAATACACAAATCAGTAACTGACAATCATGCATGATGAAGTGAGAAACAAGGTTCTTCAAATTACAACACAGTATACAGAGAAAAAGTACACATATTGGGCAATGTCATTTCCTTGCACGCGTGCACACACACACACACACACACACACACACACACACACACACACACACACACACACACATACACACACACATACACACACGCGTGCACGCACGCACCAACGCACATATACACACACAGACGCACGCGCACACACATACACACGGCACATGCGCGCGCGCACACACACACACACACGCACGCACACAAAACTCACTCACTCATACACACACACACACACACACACACACACACACACACACACAACACATACACACGTGTGGGCACTCCTAAGTTGTTGCCATTTAGATTCACCATTATTTATGTCAACACATTTTCCAAATGATGTAGCACATGTACATGTGTGCTCGTTGGCTAGAGGCAGGGCTAACAATGCTGACAATATTACATGAGAGAGAGAGAGAGAGAGAGAGGAGAGAGAGAGAGAGAGAGAGAGAGAGAGAGAGAGAGAGAGAGAGAGAGAGAGAGAGAGAGAGAGAGAGAGAGATGCATTTCTTTTATTGTTATTAGATATGATATGTTGCATGAATAACACAAAAAACCCCAACTTGACCACAAATACAAACCGCATATGTACACTGTTTTGTTCATGTATTCATGTATGCATGTATACGCAAGTATCCTAAAAAGCCCCTACCCCCTCCCTCCAACCATACACACATATACTGAATGGTCCTTGGTACATGCACATTTCACACCTCCACAGTGAGACAGAAAACAAATTCCACAAACATACGATGTACAGCCTTTGTGTAAAATGTCTCTTTACCACCATCTCCTCCTTAATCTCTCTACCACCCACCCCCTCTCCTGAAACAAAAGCAACAACAACACAACAAAACAATAAAACAAAAACCCTACCAAAATCATTAGGTTTATATGCACAACAAAACAATAACAAAACAACAAAAATTTTACCAAAAACATTAGGTTTATATGAATATTTTTCAGTGTATGTAACAAACAATAACACATATGATATAGTTTCAGCATGGATGTCATGCAACAGATCTTGAAAAAAGGATTTCCTTTCCTAAGTTCATTCAATATTTTTGCGACTTGAAGCATATTGAGCATTACATGACAGAAGTGTGTTAGAGTGTGTGTGTGTGTGTGTGTGTGTGTGTGTGTGTGTGTGTGTGTGTGTGTGTGTGTGTGTGTGTGTGTGTGTGTGTGATCCACCTCTCTGGCCCCTGATCCCAGGTCTGGTGTGGTGAAGATGTGGTGAAGAAACTGCGGAATGTCGTGGTACTCGGCGCTCATGGCACGGATTTGCATCCTACCTGGGATCCCAATGACCTGGAACAAGAAGGAGACACATGTATACTGAACACAGTCCCAGTTAGAAGTAGTAGTAGTAGTAGTAGTAGTAGTAGTAGTAGTAGTAGTAGTAGTAGTAGTAGTAGTAGTAGTAGTAGTAGTAAAAGTAGTGGGTGGTGGTGGTGGTGGTGGTGGTGGTAGTAGTAGTAGTAGTAGTAGTAGTAGTAGTAGTAGTAGTAGTAGTAGTAGTAGTAGTAGTAGTAGTATAGTAGTAGTAGTAGTAGGCACCCATCAGTCTCGGAAGACTATGGAGTTGCGGTCTAGTCTTTAGAGCGCAAAGCCTGGGCAAGTAAGCATGGAGGGTAAGCTGTTACCCATGCAGCAGACCCCCCCTCTCTACGCCACTGGAATGGTCCATTGGAAAGGCAATCGGCCATAAGAATGGTTCCAGTACTGTTGCAGGAGCTGCCAGAATGTTGCCATATACAGTCTGAGTTGCACAATGAAAAAGTCTGTCTTTTTTATCATGCAGATGAAATTTGACAGACACTATACTGTAGCTGAGGGGTAAACGGATTGAATTCAACCCTGTGGGTCCCTGAAACCAGGGGTTCAAATTCCAGTTATGGTACCTGGTGAATTATGGGTGGATGGTTTAATGATCTCTCATGTCAACTTAAAGAGCAGATCTATGAAGGTAAAGTAAAGGGTAAAGGTAAAGGTGTCCCATAACCTATGTGGTTGTAAGGGAGCAAGGCATCAGAGGCCTCAGCTTCTCAAGGGGCCAGCCATATTGTGGGTGGTGCCCATCTCCTCTCACTCACTGCTTTAGAGACCCTAGAGAGGGCAGGCACTGACGAACAGCTGGGTGAACTGGGGGACTGTACTGAAGCCAAGGAGTGCAAACAGTCACCCATTCACCTGGTAACCACAGTCAATGCTGTTTAGCCATGGCTGGGGAAAAGCGGATGCTCTGACTACTGCCAGTGTGTTGTTTGGTTTTGGGTTTTTTTTGTTGTTTCTCAGTTACAGCTCTGAGGTTTACCAATGGTGAGGTTTGGTGTCTGAGGTTTACCAATGGTGAGGTTTGGTGTCTGAGGTTTACCAATGGTGAGGTTTGGTGTCTGAGGTTTACCAATGGTGAGGTTTGGTGTCTGAGGTTTACCAATGGTGAGGTTTGGTGTCTGAGGTTTACCAATGGTGAGGTTTGGTGTCTGAGGTTTACCAATGGTGAGGTTTGGTGTCTGAGGTTTACCAATGGTGAGGTTTGGTGTCTGAGGTTTACCAATGGTGAGGTTTGGTGTCTGCAGCTGTTTTGATTTTGCCTACCAGCTGTATTCCCACTTTGGGGACACTGTATAATGGTAACACAAACTGCATGTTATTAAATCACATTTGCAACTCCCCCCTTAAAAAAAGAAACTCTAAACAAACAAAATAAATATCAAACAAAACAAAATGGAGGAGAACGAAAGAAACAGAAACATGAACTAGTTTGGGGAAGGGCAAAATACAAATGGAATCTCGCCTGACAATGCTCTTACATGGAGAGCTACATCTTTACATTCATTCCCTGAAAAAGAAGTAACTGGCATTATTGGTACTGGATCTCTGATAGTGTGTGGGCATGTGTGTTTGTATGATCAGAGATCATGTGTGTGTGTGTGTGTGTGTGTGTGTGTGTGTTGTGTGTTGTGTGTGTGTGTGTGTTGTGTGAA
This sequence comes from Stramonita haemastoma, assembly GCA_030674155.1. NCBI lineage: Eukaryota > Metazoa > Mollusca > Gastropoda > Neogastropoda > Muricidae > Stramonita > Stramonita haemastoma. The sequence goes on from JASPKP010006276.1 coordinate 13,636, forward strand.
GTCAAGTCAAACTTTTATTTCCAGATGGTACATTGAATAAGCTGTGCAGTTGCTTTTTTTCATCAAGCCATCCATCTAAGAAAAAAACAAACATATATATATATGCATAGTTGAAAAAGGAAAAACCTTAAGATGTGTTGTGTGTGTGTGTGTGTGTGTGTGTGTGTGTGTGTGTGTGTGTGTGTGTGTGTGTGTGTGTGTGTGTGAGTGAGTGAGTGAGTGAGTGAGTGAGTGAGTGAGTGAGTGAGTGAGTGAGTGTGTGTGTGTGTGTGTGTGTGTGTGTGTGTGTGTGTGTGTGTGTGTGTGTGTGTGTGTGTGGTGTTTTCAGCAGATAATTATACAATGAAATGAAAAACAAAATGTTGAAAACGAAACAAGAACGCAAAATTCAAGATTTTGTGAGGCATTCCGGTCTGTAACGGTGTTAGATTGACCTTGGGCACCGTGCGAGACGATCCAGATAAAATGCAAAGAGAAAAAATGAGGTCACTCCAATCTTCAGTCATAGTCTTTACTCTACAATGTTCACGAGTAACAGAGCTAATCTTATCGGTACTCATGTACTATAAAACCATTATTACACCAGCGCTGTGTAGTCAAGGATATGTTCTACATTGCTCGTCAATCATGATTCAGCGACATCTTCAGAAATATAAACAGGGACACCGAAACACCTTAGGAAACACACAGATTTAATTAATAGAACAAATCTTTGAATACATTGCCTCAAAAAGTAAAGCAGAAGTTACCCTCTTAACTTGGCACAAGCGTCTCAATGCCATGTTGGTTTCTGTGTACGATTTTCTCAGAGTGACTTCCCTTGAAAAGGAAACTGAAAACACGGAAAGGTATGGTAGACGTTCAGTTTCGGAGCGTTCGGCAAAATTTGAT
>JASPKP010006277.1:0-14524 GCA_030674155.1 Stramonita haemastoma
ATTTATGGCCATTTATGTATCTTAGCGAGTTAAGAAGCTTGAAATTTGCGGCCATCATGTGAACTTATATTATTGCTGTGTAGCTTGAATTTGCTGCCATTCTGCGTATTTCACATTGCTGTGAAGCCTGTTACATGAACAAAAATACGCTGAACTGCTGTTGAGCGCCTGTAAAAGCATCCCAGGGCATTTGACATTTGGGTGGGAGAGGAATTATTATCTTTTAATTTTTTTTTTTTTTTTTTTTTTTGGGGGGGGGGGGGGTGAGGATGGACAAAAGGAGCAAAAAATTAATGGACAAGAAAGAGGCCACAGGAAAAGAAAGAACAAGTTCTCTCAATTCCTTTTTTTTTTTTTGTTCTGCCTTTCTCAGGGTTTTGTTCAGATCTAGGCCTGTCCATTCGCGGATGTCCTCCCATCTCTTCCTTGGTCTGCCTCTTTTTCTTCCGTCTTGTACAGTGCCTTGCAGTATTATCTTTGCAAGTCCTTTTGATCTTGCGAATAACAAGCAGGGAATAACAAGCACGATTTTTATGATCCGCACTGAGATGTAGATCTAAATCTATTCTTAATTTCGTAACCCATCAACAGAAAAATCGACGGTACAGAATTAACCGAAATTCTTCCTCGCTCGAAACCTCCCCTATAGATCTAGATCCTAGCCCTTTTTATTATTTTTTTTGCATTCTGAAGTAAAACAGCCCCAAAGAACTGCCTGCGTTAACGGTATCTATCGTAGTTTCCTTTGCTTTGATCATCCATTATGTCCTGTCATTTCCCGTAATGTTGTCATAAAACTACCAGCTGCATGAACAGTGTGTTGGGGTGGGGAGAAAGAAAGACATTAATGCACTTGCATTACAGCGTGGGACGATTAATGGCTGTGGGATAAATGTCTTCATACCCAGTTAACCTGTTACACAACTGTGTTACTCTGCTCGAATAATCGTTGTCGTATTGCTGTGATTGTGTTGCATTAAATCAAGCTAGTCTAGTTGCCCAAGATCCTGGTGAAAAACAGAGTTGTGAAAAGATGATGACGCTAAAGTTGAATGACGCACATGTTTTAATGTTGAGTAAATGACGTTGCATTTTGGGTTTGAAAGAAAAAAGTGATTTGAAAATTGGTCGTTTCGGTCGTGTCGTTTCTACTAGGAGGCCTAACAAAAAAAATTGCAGGACCCCCTTGGTAGTAGTAACTTTAAAGACCTCATTAAGGTTTGTTGCTTCTCAAGTGTCATTGAACACTCTGATGATATAATTATGTATAGCATTTATAAAGTGTTAGTTCTGAGATTTACTCTTGAAAAGATTCAGCGGTGGTGTATGTATGAAATGTTATCATCATCAGAAGGAAAACTCTGTCTTTTCCTTTTTTTTTTTTTTTTTTTTTTTTTTTTTTTTTTTTTCTCTTTCTACATCCTTCCTATTTCCTCTCCCTTTCCTCCTCCTCCTCCCCCTTCCTTCTCTTCCTCGTTCCCCTACCCCTTCCTCCCTTTCCTCTTTCCTTTGCTTGAAATTGAAGGCATACCATTGACGACATTTGTACAGATTCTACAATTATGACTGTTTTTAGGCGTCACCGTAAAGATACCCACATTCTATGTTCGTTTTTTTTGTTTTTCGTTTCATCGGTAGAGCTCCGAGGTTCACCCACTAATAGTGAGATTTTGCGTATGGCGACCGTTTTTAACCCACCATTAAGGTAGCCGTATTCCACCTCGGGGATGTTCAGGGACTTTGATGACAAATGAATATTATTTGCATTTCCAGCTCTACGCATGGTGAGGACACCAGTGAATTCTGATTTCAGGAAACATCGGCAGATTTAACCGAATTCTTTTCAGAACATCAGCAAATCTGATTCAGAAATCACAATTCATTTTAGGACATCGAATTCTGATTCGAAACATCGCAATTTTGATTTCAGGAAACATCGGCAAATTCTGATTTCAGGCCAGGAAACATCAGCAAAATCTGATTTAGGGAACATCAGAAAATTCTGATTTCAGGAAACATCGCAAATTCTGATTTCAGGAAACATCGCAAATTCTGATTTAGGGAACATTCAGCAAATTCTGATTTCAGGAAACATCGCAAATTCTAATTTCAGGAAACATCGCAGAATTCTGATTTCAAGGAAACATCGCAAATTCTGATTTCAGGAAACATCGCAAATTCTGATTTCAGGAAACATCGCAAATTCTGATTTCAGGAAACATCGCAAATTCTGATTTCAGGAAACATCGCAAATTCTGATTTCACGAAACATCGCAAATTCTGATTTCAGGAAACATCGCAAATTCTGATTTGAGGAAACATCGCAAATTCTGGTTTCAGGAAACATCGCAAATTCTGATTTAGGAAACATCGCAAATTCTGATTTCAGGAAACATTCGCAAATTCTGATTTCAGGAAACAACATCGCAAATTCTGATTTCATGAAACATCAGCAAAATTCTGATTCAGGAAACATCGCAACTGGTTGAACCCCCAGACTCATTGGCAAACCGTACACAGTAGGTGCAAAGTGGGTTTCCAGTTTCCTGGGGACAACTTTATGAACAACATGCAACAGAAACTTCACTGTGTCTCCTGCTGCTGTTCTTCTGTGCTGCTTGTTTCTGTGCCTAGGTAAGACTTCTCAAAGTGTGTGTGTGTGTGTGTGTGTACGTGCGTGCGTGCGGGCGGGTGTTGTGTGTTTATTTGTTTATTTTGCTATTTTATTTATTCTTTTATATCGAGGATAATGGAATAAGCACTCATGTGCTTTTTTTACATTCAGTCCCCGTGTGTAAGCAGTTTTGTCAATATTTCTTCTGTTCCCACGGCACACAATGGCCTACTCTTTGAAAAGCGGAACATGATTAATGCGTGCGCAAGATGTTCTGCGTGCGTTCGTACACGGGGCCTCGGTTTACAGTCTCATCCGAAAGACTTTTGGGGAGAGTGGAGTCAGCACTGATGTTAACTCCAGGGGAAAAATCCCCTCGAACGGGAATCGAACTCGGGTGGTGAGTGGGGGGGTGGTGGGGGGGGGGGGGGGGGGGGGTTTGGGGGGGGGGGGGGGGGGGGGGGGGGGGGGGTTTTTAGTTTATTTCGTTTTTTTTTTTTAAAAAAGAAAACAAGGGGCCCTAAAAAAAAAAAGTTTTTTTCTGGCTGGTTTTTTGGGGTTTGGGCGTTGGCTGGGGGGTTTTGGGGTTTTTTTTAATTTTTTTGGGTTTTTTCTATTATTGTTTGAGTCCTTTTTTTTTTCATAAAATGTGTGGACACTTTAACTTTAAATTTTTATCTTTTTTTTTTTTTTTTTTTTTTTTTTTTTAAAAGGGGCCTCTTTTAAAAGGTTTCCCTTTTTTTTTTTTACAGCTTTAAAGAAGAAAAAAAACAACATTTAAAGTGTATAAAAAAACTTTTAAATTTCATTAGAAAAAAAAGAAATTGAAATAACATCAGGAAAAAAAATCCAAATTGGGGAACTTTGGGTGTTTTTTTTTTTCCCCTTCTTTCTTTATCTTGTTTTTTTAAAGGGAATTTTAAAAAAAACCCTTCCCAAAAAAAAAAACCCCCCCCCAAAAAAACGTTTTTGCGGAGGTTTTTTTTGGGGTTTTTTTTTTTTTTTTAAATTTCTTTTTAAAACCAGTTCAATAAATTTTTTTTCCTTGATCCGGGCTTCTCAGGGGAGTCCAAGGACCCCTCGCTTAAATTTTTAAAACCCATATCTCCTTCGGGGGTTTATCAGGGGCCCCCCCTTTTTAAAAACTGGGAAGACTATGGATTTGGGCAGCCCCTTAAAGGTTTTTTATTCTCTGGTAAAAAAAAACGGCTGTGGAGGGCTAGCCCCCCGGGAGGGGGAATTTGGGGACGGGCAGAAGTAAATTAGGTATCGTTATTTCAAATATGAAGACAAAATGAAAAACACAAGGGTTTTTTTTTTTTGGTTAAAGCTTTTAACCCTTTCACAAGGGGGACGTTCATAAGGGATTGGGCAAAAACATATTGCTGTTTAAGTGAGAAAAAGTAAAAGAAGAAAAAAAAAACCCCTCAGACTTATTAAAGAACAAAAAGGGCCCAAAAGAATCTTTTTGGTATGGATTCCAAATCATGGTTTAAAAAAAACTGCTGAAAACAAAATCAGGTATTGTCTCAGCTAAAAGAAAGATAAAAGGGAAGGAAAAAGGGAAAAGGAAAAAGACGGGGAGGGGGAGAGAAGAGAGAAGAGAGAGGGGAAAGGGGAAAAAGGGGAGGAGGAGAGAGAGGAGAGAGAGGGGGGAGGAGAAGAGAGAGACAGACGGACAGGGGGACAGACAAAAACAGACGGGCAGACGACGGGACAAAAAACAAGAAAAGGGACACCCAGACAACAGACAGACAGACGCCCACACACACACACACACACACAACACACAAAACACACACCCCACACACACACACACAAAATGCAAACACACACACCCCACCCCTACATGCAAACACACACACACGGGACTAATTAAAACCCCAGCAAAAATAAAATTAACAAAAAAACAATAACATACCCCAAAACCAATTAACCCAAGGTTTCTCATTAGATAAAAACCCAAAAATAATTATGATAGTAAAACACCCATCTTTTTTTTTAAAACTATGGGTAACAAAACAACAGAAAACCCCTTCTTGCGCACTTGTTAAACCCTGATCCGCTTTTTGAAAGGGGGTATACCATTGTGTCCCGGGGGAAAAAGGACAAAATTTACAAAATGCTTTCACACCGGGGGGGGTTTGGGGGTGGGAAAAAAGCACGTAAGTGCTTATTTTCCCCAAAATCCTCCCATATAAATAAATAGATAAAAATACATGATAAATAAATAAAAAAAAATGATTTTAAAAAAATAAAAAAGTTTTTATTTTCCAAAGTCCTCGATACAAATTTTTAATAAAAAAATTAATTTAAAAAATCAATCAATAAATGAGTAAATAAATAAATTTAAAAAAAAAAAATAAATGACACTGTTAACTGTAACCAAAAAACCCCCAAAAAACCCCTTGTTTTGGGTTTTTTTTCCCCCACGAAAAATAACAAGGGGGTTGGTAGGTTCCCCCAAAACCCCCCCCCCCCCCCCCCCCCCCCCCCCCCCCCCCAAAAAAAAAAAAAAAAAAAAAAAAAAAAAACCCAACGTAAAAAAAGATAGATACAAAAACTTAAAAAAGTGTTTCGGGCGGGAAAAAGGGAAAAAAACGACTTAAAATTTTTTTGATCAAAAACCCCTCAGCCTAAACCACAAGGCTTTTGCGTGTCAATACAAATCCAATATCAAGAAAAGAGAGAACCCCCTTTTGGGGGGAACCGGGTTGTTTCCCCCGCTTCATAAGAACCCCTTTCCTATCACCTGTTCTGATGTTTTAATTAAGGGGAAAAAAAAAAAAAATGTCGTTTTTTTTTATCACCCCTTTTAGTACGCGCCCCCTTGACACGTACACACAAAGGGCGATACACAATTTATACAACCCCTAAAAAACGCCCCCCGCATTCACGCTGTGCGTAGGGGGGCACAAAACCCCAACACCCCCAACACAAACACCCCACCCCACCACACAAACACACACTAAAAATATTAAAAAGGATAAAAATCCCCTTTTCTCTCTCTCTCCCCTCCCTCCCTCTCCCCCTCTTCTCTCTCGTCTTCTCTCCGCTCCTCTCTTCTTTCTCTCCTCTCGATCGTCTCCTCATGTCCTCACTCTCTCCCTTTCCCCTTTCCATTCCCCTTCTTTCCCCCCTTTTCCTCTGTCGTCCTCTGTCGTCGCTCGCTGGTCCTCTCCCTCCATCCACCCCCCCCCCCCCTCCCTCTCCTCCCCCCCCCCCTTCTTCTTCTCCCCTCTTCCCCCCTCCCCTTTCTTCTTCTAGGTCTCTCCTCCCCCTCTCCCCCCTTCCCCTTCCCCCCCCCTTCCCTCCCTCTCCCTCTCTCTCCCTCCCTCAGCCCGACCCTCCCCCACCCCCCCCCCTCTTTTCTCCTCTCCTCTCCCCTCCCCACTCTCCCCCCCTTTCTTCCCCCTCTCTCCCTCCTCCCTCCCCCCCCCCTTCTCCCCCCCTCTCTCCCCCCCCCCTCCCCCACCCCCTCTCCTTTTTTCCCCTCCTCGTCCTCCTACCCTCTTTTCTGTTTTTCCCCACTCCTTTTTTTTTTTTTCCTTTACATTTATTTTTCGCCAGAGCCAAAAATAATGCCCCGACTATTTAATATTGGCTAAAGGGGAACATCTGGCATGACCCAATAATGCCCGTATAGCAACGCCACACATTATTATACATTTTTTCTTTTTCGTCCTGCAAAATGTATTTTTTTTCCCATCAGAGCAATTTTTTTTTTTGGTGCTGTTTTTTTTTTAATACAGAATTTTTTTTTTTTTTACCAGGGACAACTCTCTTGTTGCCGTGGGTTTTTTTTACGTTACGTGCATGCGCTCCCAAATGAGGTCTTGGCAGCCAAACACTACTAACAGCATGAAAGAAAGGAAGAGTTGGGAGGGAAGGGGGATGAATGGTGATCCCTTGACCCCGACACACAAAAGACTTTTCTTTTCCTTCTATAGTAGGATTTATTGGGCAGGTTCACATTAGAAAGGTTTGGGGGGGGGGGGGGGGGGGTTGCCCTTCTGTAGGGAGGCAGGGGGGGATGAGAGGGAGGGAGAAGAGAGAGTGAGGGGGGAGGCAGAGGGAGAGGGAGAGAGAAAGGGAGGGAGGAAAGGAGGGGAGAGAGGGGGAGAGGAGAGAGAGAGAGAGTAGAGAGAAGAGAGAGAGAGGAGAGGGAGAGAGGAAGAGAGAGGAGAAGAGAGAGAGAGAAGAGCAGGACAGACAGACAGACAACAAAGACAGACAGAGCAGCAGGCAGGCAGGAGGCAGGCTGACAGACAGAACAGACAGAACAGACAGACAGACAGAAAAAACCAGACAGACAGAGACAGAAAAGGGGTAAGGGAGAAGGAGAGGGACAGAGATAGAGGATAGGGACAGAAAAAAACAGAGACAAGACAGAGGCAGAGACAGAGAGACAGGGGAGAGGAGGGCAGGGGAAGGGGGTGTGAAAAGGGTCGTTGGGAAAAAAGGGTTCAAAATTAAAGGGGAGTTTTGGGGTTTTCTTTTAGCGAAGTGTTTTTGTTTGGGGGGGGAAAAGGGGGGGGGGTTAGGGTTTGTGGGAGGTGGGGGGGGTGGGGGTTTGGGTGGGGGGGGGTGGGTGGGGGGTGTGGGGGCGGTTTGGGGGCTCGGGGGGGCCCGGTGTGGGTCCGGGGTGGGGGATCTTTGGGGGCACGGGTTCTTACCCCTATTTCACTTTCGGCAAACCAAACCCCCACCACCCCCCCACCCCCCACAAACCCCCCCAACCCCCCCCCCCCCACAACCCCCCCCACCACCCCATAAACCCCACAACCCCCACCACCACCCCCCCCACCCCCCAAAACCCCCCCAACCCCCCCCCAGACCACCACCACTCCACCCCCCCCCCCAGGCCCCCAAAACCCCCCTTATTCAAAAAAACCCCCACAACCCAACCCCCCCCCCCAACCCCCCCCCCCCCCCCCCTCCCCCCCCCACCCCCCCCCCCACCCACAACCACCACAACCCCCCCCCACCAACCCAAAACCAAAAAGCCCCCCCACCCCCAAACCCCCACCCCCCCACATACCCCCCCCTCCACCCCCCCCCCCCACCACCAAACACCCTATCAATCTTTCCTATTTACTTTTTGGGATTTGGGTTTCTGATGCTTTCTGCTTGGCCCGGTGCTTGGGCTGGGTGCTTGCTACCCGGGTCCCCCAACCAGGCGAGGTGTGCCGGGACAAAGGGCCCGGGACTTTACGTCAAACTGTGGGCCACCAAAACGACCCCTTTTCCGGGCCACGGCCTACGTTCACCAACAACTGCCTGGGGCCCGCTCCCCTTTTTGGCGTTAGTGTCCCCCTGTCCATGGGGCAGGTCAAAGTTAATAATGATGTTGTTAAAAAAAAGTTGGGCTAGCTATAAGTCCAGTTTTTTTTTTTTTTTAAAAGGGTTCGGGGTTTTTTAAAATTGAAAAAAAATTTTAGTCCAGTTTTGTTAAAAAAAGTCCAGTTTAGAATAAGTCCCGTCCCAAATTTAGTTTAAATTAGTCTAGTTAAGTCCCGTCCGTTCAGTTCAGGTGAAATTAGTTTTGTTAAGTCCCAAATCCAGTTTTAAATTTTAGGGTGAAAACTAGTCTCGGTTTAAATCCAAATCCCGAAAATTTCCGTTAAGTCTAAATTAAGTCCAGTCCAGTTCAAATTTTTTTTTCCTTGGGAAAATTAAATCTGTTTTAAATCCAGGCCCCCAGTTAAGTTAGGTGAAATTAGTATAGTTAAGGGTTAAAATCCAGTTAAGCCATTTAAAATCAAAATAAAAGGGCCCGTTAAAAAATCCCCTCAAATAAGGGCAAGTGCCGTGGGAAAAAAAGGGTTTGGTTAACCCCAAAACAAAATTTTTTCCAGTTTAGTTCCCTTTAAAAAAAAAGTCCGGGGTAAGTCCCGTTAAAATGATCCAGTTTTGTCTAGTCAAAATAAGTCCTTTAAAATAAGTCCCTTTAAATCCAGTTAAAAAAAAGTCCGTTAAGTCCCGGGTTAAAAATTTGTCCGGGTTTAAAAAAAGTTGATTAAAGGGGCCATTTTAAAAAAAATCCCGGGTTTTTGGGCCGGTTAAGAAAAAGTCCCATTAAGTCCCGGGTTTAAAAAAAGGGCCATTTAAGTCCAGTTTTAAAATAAATCCAGTTAAGTTCTTTTAAAAAAAAGTTCCCAAACAAGTCCAGTTAAAAATAAAGTTTCCCCCTTTTAAATCCTCTTTAAAAAAAGTCCAGTCAAGTCCCCTTAAAATTTTAAACCCATTAAGGGCCTCTTTTAAAAAAAGTCCAGTCAAGTAAAAAATGCCCATTTGTCCCCTGAAGGGACAATTAAAAAAAAACTGATAGGTACACTCATTTGTCTTCTTGTTTTTGTCAAATTTTTTTTTTATCTTCTTCTTCCTCCTGTTTTTTTTTCTTCTTTTTCTTCTTCTTCTTTTTTCTTTTCTTCTTCCTTTTTTTCTTTTTTCGTCCTTTTTCCTCCTCCTGTTCCCCCGTTCCCCCCCTTCTTCTTTTTTTCGTCTCCCCTCCCCCTCCCTCTCTGTCTGTTGTCTCTCTGTCCTGTCTCTCTCTCCCTCCCCCCCCTCCCTCCCCTCTTTTCCCTTTATCACCCCCCCCTTTCTCCTCCTGTCAATTTCCCCCTTTTTTATTCATCTTTTCTAAAAATTTCCCCTTTTCCCCCGGGTTCCCAAATTTATGTTACTTGGGGTTGGGGGTTAATTTTCTTGTAAAACATTCAAATTTCAGGGCCCTTTTTTCAGTGGCCCCGTGCCCCCCGGGCGAAAAAGTGCGTGTCTGATCCCCGGGTTTTTTTTGAAAAGGGACCTACCCTGCAGTGTTTCGACGGCTACACCAAGGGCAACTTTTCAGGTTAGGATTTTTTATCATCATCGTCTTCATGTGTCGTCGTCAATATTGTCGTTCCCTTGGTTGTCAATTTTCATCGTCGTCGTCGTCAAAATCAAACGTTTTCGCCCTCATCCTCCTCATCATCATTTATCCTCATCCCTCTCATCATCACAATTTATTCCATCATCACTAAACCCCCATTTTTCACCCCCCCACCACCAAAAACCACCACCCCCCACCACCACCCATCGTCATTTACCACCCCCCCTCCCCTCATTATATTTCCATCAAACCCATCATCATCATCAACTTCATCAAATTTTCAGTATGTCAAAGGCCCTTTTGTGGGGTTTTGATTGGGCAAATTACCCCGAACAAGGGGTTTTTTTTTTTTGGGCCGAATGACAAATAGCGAATTCCCCGTTTGGGCAAGCCCCACCAAAAAACAACAAATAACCCAACATAGCCCCTGGATTGGGCAAAATTGCTTGGGCAAAAACCAAAACCCCAAAAAATTTTTCTGTTTTGGGCCAAAAACACACAAAAAAAATTTTTGGGGGAAAAAAAAAAATAACCCAAACCAAAAGGTTTTTTTATTGGCCGAATTCAAAACAAAAATTTTTAAGGGAAACTTTTCAACCCTTTCATAATGATCCCTGCTTTCAAGCATACATGCATTTTAATTACATACATAAAAAAAAACATCCCTAATGTTTTGAAGGGGAATAAGGTGATTTTTCATGATAAAGATGATGATGAAAGGATTTTTTTTTTAGGTTTGGGAATTATGAAAAAGGGATTTTCATTGGTAAAAGAAAATTTTTTGAACGGGTCTTGATTGGGTCAAAAATCGGTGGGGTGTGGGCAAAACCAGCTTTCAGAATGGGGGCCCTTTGCATGGTGGTTCCAAACCTTTCTGCAAACGGGCAAAAGGGTGGGGCCTTCAGTTTTGGGGCTTAAAAGGGGTATCTACTGTCAAGGTAGCTGTCCCTTTGTCCTGGTTGTTTTGTTCGTCTGTTTTGTTGTCGGGGGTTGGTGGGAGGTGGGGGTGGTAGGTGGTGGTGGGGGTTTTGTGTGTGTGTGTGTGTGGGGTGTTTGTGTTTTGTTGTGTTGTGTTGTTTTGGGGTTTTTTTGTGTTTGTGTGGGTGTGTGTGTGTTAGGGGGTGTGTTTTGGTTTGGAAAGCATTTGAGAGGGGCAGACAGACAAACGGGACAGACAGACAGACAGACAGAAAACAGAGAAGAGAGAACAGAAAAGGCCCGACAGACAGACAGACAAAGACAAATCAAAACCCCTCCAATTTAGTAAAACATTTAACCCAAACCGTAATTTTAAGGGCAAAAAGAAAAGGAAATGACACAAACCCCCCCAGCATCCCCAAAAAAATATTGCATGGATTTCCACTATGCCAAACTTCCCCAAAACTACACACTTCTTAAAATTAGAAAAAAAAAAAAGGGGAAAAAAAATTAAAACTCAGTTTCCCCCAAAAACTCAAGTTGAGGGGGAAAAAAAAAGTAAAAAGAAGAGAAAAAAAAAAAAAGACCAAAATTAAAAAGTAGGCCTCCCGGGCAGTCCTTCCCGGGGAAAACTATGGTGTTTTGGGTCGGGTTTGGGCTCTAAAAGTGCAAAGCTTGGTAAGTACGGATGGAAAGAGCTGTTAAACCCACGCAGCAGACCCTCCCCCCCCCCCTTTCCCCTCCCTCCCACGTCGCTGGGAAAGGTGCAAATTGGAAAAGGGAATCGCCCCTAAAAGCATGGGTTTCCCGGCCCGTCGCAGGAGCCGCCAGATAAATTTAATGCCCCGAAATAACAAACCTTTTTAGAAAAGGCAGAACAGAGGAGGAATGGAAAGGGGAAACTGGGTTTTAAAGGGTCTTCCCGGGGGGCCCCCCCCCCCCCCGGGCCAAGGGCTAAGAGATAGAAAGATTGTTTGTAGGGGAGGTTTGGTAGGTAAAATTTATGGATGGATAAAATTAAAAGTTTGATAGATAGGGTAGATAGATAGATTTGATAATAGATAGATAAATAGACAGAAGATAGATAGTTTGATAAAAAGTAGATAGATAGATAGATTGATAGATAGATTTTAAAAGGAAAAGACAGACAGACGACCCCGATAGTATAAACTTAGCTTGGGTAGCTAGATAAATAGAAGACAGACAGACAAAAGACAGAAAAGGAAAAGAAGACCGCCCGGCAGGCAGGCAGGCAAAGGGAGGGAGGGGGACAGGAGGGGGAGGGAAACAACAGGACAGACAGACAAATAGGGCCCAAAAGACAGACAGCCAGACAGGGGCAGACAGAAGAAAAATAGTTGATAGGGTAAAATAGATAGATAGATAAAATAATAGATAGGGGAGAGAGACCCGACAGACAGGCAACAGGGCAACAACAGGGGCAGACAGACAGAAAATACCCTAATAATTACCCCCGGGCAGGGTAAATTTTGTCCCGTTTCTTGAAAAGTGTGCAGACTCTCACGTGACGTGACAGGGTGGGGGAAAAGGGCGGTGTGGGGAAAGGGCACCGCTTTTTACCCCAGTACCCGCCGAACCAAACTGCCCCGGGGGTTTTTCCCAGTCGTACAAAGATTTTTTTTCTGTTTACCCCGTCTGTCCGTGGCTGTCTGGGCTTGTTTTGTCTGTCTGTTCGGTGTGTGTGGGGTGTGGTGTGTGTGTTTTTGTGTGTGTGTGGGTGTGTGTGGGGTGTGTGTGGGGCTGTCTGTCTTCTGTCTGTTGTTTGTCTGTCTGTTAAACGTCTGCTTTTGTGTTGTTTGTGTCCGGGAAAGGGGATGTCCCCCCCAGTGCAAAGAACTCATGTTTTTTTACCTGTTTTGGGCTCTGTTCGTGTATTTTTCGCTGTTTTGTCCCGTTTTCTGTCTGTCGCTGTCCCAGAAAGGGGTTTTTCCCAAATCATACAAAGAATCTGTTTGTTTTTTCCGTCTGTCTGTCTCTGTCTTTTATCTGTCTGTCTGTTCGTCTGTTTTGTTGTTGTCGGCCCTTTTGTCTGTTTTGACGTGGCCCCGGAAAGCTTGTTTCCCCGTCAGGGAAAAAAAAAAAAAAACTCTTGTTTTTTTACCCCGTCTGTCTTGTTGTTCTTTCTGTCGGTTGTGGTTCGTCTGGCTTTTACCCGGGCCCGGGCCCTATTTGTCCCCCCTCTCCCGTTCGTCTTTTCTTTTTTGTTTTACCTGTTTTCTCGTTTTTCTCTGGGTTTTTTCGGGGGCCCGTCTTTTCGTCTTCCCGTCATCTGTCCTGTCCCTTTATGCTTTTACCCAGTCAGTTACAAAAGGGAAAAATTTTTCCCGTTTTCCCGTCTGTTTGTCTTTCTGTCTGTTTTTTGTTTTGTTTGTCTGTCTTTCTGTCTTTTGCTGTCCTGTTTCTTTTTTCCCCAGTCAGTGCAAAAAAAACTCAAGTTTGTTTATGGGCTGTCTGTCTCTGTTCGCTGTTGTTTTTTCTGTTGTTTGTTCTGTCGCCCGGGCCCGGAAGCTTTCCCCAAACAGTAAAAAAAAACTTGTTTTGTTTACCCATTGTCTCTGTTGTCTTTTCTGTTTTTTTGTTTGTCTTTTTTTGGGCTGTTTGTTTGTCTGTCTGTCTGTTGTTTGGGCTGTGTGTCTTTTGTTTTTCTTTTTCTGTCTTTCTTTATTTTTTTTGTTGAGATAAAAGATTTTTAGGTTGTCTGTTACTGTCGGTCTTTTTTTTTTTTTTCTTTTTCTTTTTAATTTTTAGTTTGTCTTTTCCCCGTGTCCCGTCTTTTGTCTGTCTCTGACCTTTTTTTTCTTCAATTTTTTAAATAAATTGGAAATTTTTGTCTGTCTGTCCCCTCGTTTTCCGGGGCTGTTGTCTATCTTTTCTTTTCTTTAAAACCCGAATTTTTTAAATTTTTTTTTTTCTGTCGGTTTTTTCTGTTTGTCTGTCTGTTTTGGGAGTCTGTTCCCCCTCTGTTTTTTCTTTCTTTTTTTTGGGGTATAAAATTTTTTTTGTCTGTGTCTGTTTTTTCTGCCTGCCTTTTGGGCTGTCGTCTGTTGTCTGTCTGTCTGTCTGTCTGTCTGTGGGGTGTTTTGTCTGTCGTCTGGGCCGTCAGTCCGGTTTAGTCAGGTCTTTTCTTTAACTTTTTTTTCCTTTTTTTTCAAAGGGACGGTCCCGATTCTTAGTTTTCTTTTTTTTCATAGCAACTTTCGACTACACAAAACACACACAAAACAAGCCTTTTGGGGGGGGCACTTTATGGGAAAACTTTGTGACGGGCCTGATAAAATTTAGGGATGCTTATTCTCTTCTCTCTCTTCTCTCTCTCCCCCTTCCCCTCTCTCTCTCTCCCCTTCTCAAAAATCCTTTCTCTCTCCCCTTTTCTCCATCCCCCTGGGCCCCTCTTCCTCTGTCTGTCTTCTGTCTGTCTCTGTTTTCTCTGTCTCTGTCTTCTCCCCTTTCCCCCCCCTGTCCCCCCCCTCTGTCTCCGTTGTCTGTCCCGTCTTTCTGTCTGTCCGTCTGTTTGTCTGTCTGTCTGGGCTGTCGTTGTTTTCTGCTGTCCTTTTCTCTCTCTCTCTCTCCTCTCCCCTCTCTCTCTCTCCCCCCTTCCCCCCCCCTCCCCTCTTGTTTTTTGGTTGGAGTTTTGGTTTAATTGTTTTTTTTGATATTCCCCGGGGAAAAGGCTGGGGCAAACAAAAAGTAGTGAAAGCTTAATTTTTTGTAACCCCTTTTTAAAAAATTTAATTTTTCCTACATTTTTCATTTTTTGATTTTCATTCCCTTCATTTATTATTCATTCATTCATTTATTCATTCTTCAAAAATTCTCTCCCCTCTCCTCACCCCCTCCATCCCTCCTTCCCCTCCATATCCATCCCTCCATCCCTCCATCCCTCCCTCCCTTCCCCCCCCCCCATCCCTCCATCCATTTCTCTCTCTCTTCCCCTCCCCTCTCTCTCTCTCTCTCTCTCTTTCTCTCTCTCTTCTCTTTTCCTCTCTCCCCTCTCCTCTCTTCTCTTCTCCCTTCAGACCCGGCGTTATCCTGTGTTTATTGATAGCACCATAAGCCCAATTTCTACTGGTTTAAACTTCAAAATAAGTCTTTATGTA
>JASPKP010006278.1:7500-12500 GCA_030674155.1 Stramonita haemastoma
GGGAGAGAGATAACCAGCCACGAAGAAAAAGTATGCAAATCAGCCATTTATGATTTTTTTTTTTAAACCCCCAAAAGTAGTAATACTTTGAACAGGAATCTCTTGTGCCAGGAATGTATGGTCAGAATTGCTGGGTGCATATATATAAAAAACAATACATTTGAATTTTAAAAAATCAATATCGAGATTAAAAGTGCAGTATTGTATATCACAAAAAAAAACCAAAATAACACAATAAGCACACAGCACATATAGCTAGAATATGTCCCTCAGGTACCACAGTCATTAAGCTTATACCTGTATTGCCATATAACATGAAGAAATGAAAACAGACACTTTCAGAATACTTCCCAACAGTATTGTGATCAGTCTCACCACCTGTCAACTCTCTCACACTCTTCTAACCAGTGTTACTGGAAGAAGATCAAAATTTTAAGAGTCCCAGGGAAACAGTTAACATTTTGATTGGAGGGAAGGGTGGGGGGTGGGGGGGGGGTTCTTTCGTAATTTTTTCAGGCAGTTTTGAGTCATCATCATTCTGGTCCACAGAGCCAGGACAGATAAGTGGTCGGAGCACTCACTCTCCCCAAGCTAAGGTGTAGCGGTGCTGAGTGTGGTTGCCTCATGGATGGGTGACTGTTCACTGCCCTAGCTTCAGTACAGTCCCCCAGTTCACTCAGCCATGAATGGGGTACCTACTGCCCTGTCATCCGATATCATCTCTGCCATCACCACGTAGCCTAGACACTTATTTATCTCTTGATTGCAATAACTGCAGGAATTAACATTTCAATTTCCAAGATTTGGGGATTCTCCTTTCCACCAAGTGTGGATGATGGTCAGTGGGTGTGACTGTACTTTGCCCTGCCTACATCCATCACCGGATAGAGAGTTAGATCTGCCAGTCTTCAGCACTCTCTGTATCGCTCTGGTTGCTGATATTAGCATTGTATTCAGACAGTACTGGAACCATTTGTATGGGTCATTGCCTGTCCAATGGATCATTCCAGTGGCGTGGAGAGGGGGGGGTCTGCTGCATGGGTAACAGCTTGCCCTCCATTCTTACTTACCCAGGCTTTGCGCTCTAAAGACTAGAGCGCAACTCCATAGTCTTCCGATACTGATGGGTGCCTACTACTACTACTACTATTCAGCTAAACCCTCAGATTCACTGCTATCATAGTTTATTATCCACTCATGAACCTACTAAGTGGCTTCTCTAGCTGAGAGATGTTGTGAGTGTTGACTCATATTGATTGAAAGACAATATTAGGTCAATGAAAACTTCACATAGAACAGAAGGTGCCAAAGTGGTATGTAAACAAACCATTTGAGAATGAGTTTAAGCTATCCGACTGATTAATTCATGGAAATCACCAAACAAGAACACTCCATTCTAGCTTAGTGCCCTGTTACAAGTATACTCATGAATGGGTTGATAAGATTGGGTAAGTTTATAAATATACTCGTAAATGGGGTAGAAAGAGTTGCGAGTTTTTCCAGAACCATAACATAATGTCAAGGCAAGTGGGTGACACTCTACGGTTTCACTCTGGATTCTACCTAGCTGGAAAGCTTTTGCTAGAGTTGACAGCTTTTGAAAATGACCACAAAACTGCTGGACACTACTAAAAAAAAATTCTTTGACACGAGTAGACCTAAGCAACTCCACATTTTAAGTTCTTACAAAAATAATAATTTGTGATTTGAAAAAAAAACAAAAACAGTATCGCAGTAAAAGTTGGAAGCCTGCAGAGTCCGAGTATAAAAATCATAGAGAGTCCTAAGTAACAGTGCCAGTGCTTAATATCATCAGTGCACAAAATACACAAATAAATATCCAGAGTAAGAGCAAACAGGGAAAACATCCCACACTAAACAATGCAGGCTTCCATCGTTGTCTGAACAAAAAGGCAGTTTTCTGTCAGAAACAGGAATACTTGGAGAGCATGAGAGAAGGAAGGAAGGAAAAGACAAAATCATATTATATATCACAGGTTGAGTGAGATCAAGAAACAGTACCTCCTGAATAAAGTGTCACTGTCTTCCATAGAAGACTGAACATTAAGAGTTCACTCGTGCAATCACTTCTGACAAAATGAAAAATCTGTTAAACACACGCACGCACGCATGCACACACACACACACACACACACACACACACACACACACACACACACACACGCACACACACACACACACACACACACAAACACACACACACACACACACACACACACACACACACACACACAAATATGATGCATAATTGCTACCTCTTGGATATCGTTTGTTCTTCAAGATGTTAAATTGAAGAATAAACGATATTCCCCACCACCACCACCACCACCACCCACTTATCCCATAGTCCCGTGGACCATAGGAACACCAATGAAGATTTTTGCAACCAGCTTCCTCCACTCCCCGCGGTCCTCTGCTTTCCATAGCAAATCGTTCCACTCAAGCTCAGTCCACTCTCGGATGTCGTCTTCTCATCATTTTTTTCTGTCTGCCTCTTCGTCTCCCTCCTTTTACTGTTCCCTGTATTCAACAGCTAGCAATTATGCATCCTTCTGGCAAAACTCCAGAGGAAAATTCCAAATTTCCAACAACACATGTCAAGCTCCACTCACAGAAAAATTTAAACCCTCCCCCCCAAAAATCATCCACATTCAGTAACACACAAACACCATATAAAGAAAAATCGGATCAGAAATTATGCCATATTCAGCGATAATCAGTGTTGTCCCCTTACAGCTGCCAGTTTACATACAAAGAAGAAAACTGCAAAAAAACCACAAAACAATATCAATATATACAAAAAAGTGAAACATCTGTAATGCTCAAGGGTGAAATGAATGCTGATTAACAACAACAACAACAAAAAAGGTGCAAAAATGGGTGCATGAAACACAGCCACAAGTCAATATGAAATGGACGGAAATCAACAAAAGTGCAGATTACACAATCATACACAGGCAAAGTGATTTTAAACAATATCCAAAAAATGGTGCCGATCTGTATATCACATGATTATATATAGGACACAGAGACTAACAATACAAAACGTGTGTCCATATATATGCATACTACATGATCATACCCAGGCAGAGTGATTTTAACTAAACAATATCAAAAAATGGTGCTGATCTGTACATCACATGATTATACATAGGGCACAGAGAGACTCTTAAGCCGCCGCTGTAGTCTAGTGGTTAGGGCGTTGGACTCGTAATCTAAAGGTTGCGGGTTCGATCCCAGCTTTCGGCTATGGCGTTGTGCCCTTGGAAAAGGCACTTTACGGCTATTTTCTCACCCCACCCAGGTGTAAAAGGGGTACCAACCTTGTGTTGGGGGTTAACCCTGCGATAGACTGGCGTCCTATCCAGGGGGGAGTCTATGACTCTCAGTCGCTTAACGCCACAGAAACCGGGATAAGCACCGGCCTGATGAGCCTCTATAGGCTCGGGACAGACTTAACTTAACAGAGAGACTCTCAAATAATACAAAATGTGTGTCTATATATACATTCTACATGATCATACATAGGTAAAGTGATTCTAAAATCATAACAAATTTATGTCGTGGGTCAGTGAAGACAGGAGCAAATGGAGAAGGAGAGGGAGGATTGTGTCTGTGTTCTTTGGATGAGACTATAAACCCAGGCCCTGTGTGCGAACTCATGCAGAACATCTTGCACACACATTCAATCCCGTTCCGCTTTTCATAAGAGTAGGCCATTGTGTGCCTATGGGAACAGATGACAAGATTTACAAAACTGCAGACACACAGAGACTGGATGTAAAAAATCACTTGAGTGCTTATTCCATTATCCTCGATATGAAAGAATAAATAAATAGATAAATAAGTAAAATAAATGGGTATGGTGGCTAACGCTGAACTTAGTGATATCAACAGGGGAGATTTTTTTTTTTTAATCCAATTTATTGGTTATGACATATTATCAGAAATTATCTACTGTCATAAAAGTTACATGGACTTATTTGACACAACGAAATAAACTTTTCATAATTCAATACAACGTATCATTCCATGGTCAGCGTGTCTGAAATGACGTGCAGGAAAACACTATGTTGCATTCTATTTCATTACAATACGATTCTGTTCCGTTGGCTCAACCTCAAAATGTTCTCAAATTCTTTTTAGCATCAGATTGATAAACTGTTTTTTCTTCTTAACTCTCTGCTTAATTGTTTTCTTCCTAACTATCTTCTACACTATTTTTTTCTTCTTAACTATCATCTCCATTGACAGATTCAAAGAGCCATCGATGTGTAAGTTGGTGAAGGTCCACTACCAATTCAATGTGATATCATTTTTCTATTTCTCTGATTTTATTCAAAACTTTCCCATTTTCACGGCACACACTTCTTGGGGTTATATTATTAAATACGAATGCTATCACTCTAAAATATTCACTGTGCAAGAATAACAGAAATGCAAAGTATGTTTCCTTTGACTCTAACCAATATTTGTTTGTTTTATATAAGATTCAGCGCTACATAAATTCCATACATTATTATTATTCTTCTCATGATCAACATCATCAAGTACAAACACTGTTTTCTATGACCCCAACACTGAATATCAATTTTACATCTTACTTCCTACATGCAGGGGTATGGTGGCTGATTGAAAAGACATTTAAAAAAAAAGAAATAATAATAACAAACCAGCTATAATAATAATAATAAATAATAATAATAATAATAATAATAATAATAATGATAATAATAATAATAATACATGGAATTTATATAGTGCTATATCTTGCACAAAAAAAACAAATCAAAGCACTTGCATTCGACCTATACGCTGAGTATGAGTATGTCTGTCTACATCTGAACCAGCCTTGACTGCTATAACACGCAGTCCAGCAACAGTCCTATAAATAAATATGCCTGGATATGATGAAAAATCGAAACTGCATATATTTAAAATAAGCATCCACCACCACAAACTACAAGATTACACCTCTT
>JASPKP010006279.1:0-12500 GCA_030674155.1 Stramonita haemastoma
GGGGGGGGGGGGGGGGGGGGGGGGGGGGGGTAAATTCCTGAACAAATTAAACTCCTAACAAGAAAATTTATAAAAATTCGCCAAAAGGCTTTTAACTAAACTTTTAAACTATTTCAAACATAATCACATTATCATCCAATACTTTTCATATGACATTAATGAAAACTTATCTATGAGAGTACTATGAAAATAAGGTTGAAGTAGTTTACAGTGAAAAATTATATGTCTGGGTGATAAATCAGAGCCACATATACATCTTATTTCTTTACAAAATTTAGTTCTAAAAGCGTCCAATCGAAATCTATATACCAGGCTTCTTAACAGTCTGTTATAACAATGGCGCACTCTGTCACATCTCAACGACTCTGCTCTTGAAGAATTCTTTCGTAAATTATAAAAATGGTTCCAACAAGCTTTTTCCAGTAAATGGTTGCCCTCCTGAAGATAAGTGGAAGATTTAGAGGTGTTGTATCTTCAGCATCAATGTCCATTGCAGCAGCTTTTGCAGAGCTGTCAGCCCATTCGTTTCCATGAATTCCACAATGTGATGGAATCCAGCAAAAGGCAATGGTAGTACCTCGTAAAGA
Organism: Stramonita haemastoma; assembly: GCA_030674155.1. Lineage (NCBI taxonomy): Eukaryota > Metazoa > Mollusca > Gastropoda > Neogastropoda > Muricidae > Stramonita > Stramonita haemastoma. Next base: position 588 of record JASPKP010006279.1, read on the forward strand.
CAGAAAATGTACAAGATGAGTAATTTCAATGATTAATTCTCCTCTTACTTTTGTGCTAAAAGTTTTAAGTGCTTGCAAAACAGATTTAGAATCAATGCAAAACAACACCTTATATATATTCATTGGTAAATCTAATAAAAAATTTAAAGCCATTAACACAGCAATAAGTTCTGCGGTAAATATAGAATAACTTTTGCCTATATGATAGGATTTTTCTATCTTCAATGTTGGAACTACAAAAGCAGATCCAGCCTGCCCACTTTCAACTACAGAACCGTCAGTAAAAACTTTAAGATAATCATTATAGTTTTCGTCAATATGAGCTCTAGCTATAGCAGCTACAACAGGGCTTTCTTCTTTTCTGATATTAGTATAATCAATATCATACTCAGCTCTGTTTAGTTCCCACTTTGGAATGGTAGAAAAAGCTGGTCGAGGAGCTACACTTCTGACGTTCATTCCTGAAGATATGAACAGATCAGAAGTGTATGAGCTGATTGTTGTCAGTGATTGTATGGATTTGGCTCTCTTGGAAAACTGACATCAGATTTTAACGTAAGTTCTTTTAAATTAGAATTCGGAATAGTAGAACCTCTTAAAATGTACTTTGCTGAAGCTAGGTGAATTTGCTCTTCAAAAGGTAAGATACCTATTTCAGCATACATTCTTAAAGTTGATGTATGTACAGGAACGCCAATTGCCAATTTGAAAGACTTGCTATCTACACTCTGCATTTTTCTCAATAAATACTTAGGAGCAGAGAAAAAAATTTCCTGTGCATAAGTTAACTTCGAACGAACAAGAGCTGTTGCTAAATGAATAAGAGATGAAATATCTTGGCCCCATTGTTGTTTGCTAACAATTTTTAGCACATTTAGACTTTTTCTGGCTTTAGTCAGGACATGCTCTATGTGGTTATTCCATGTTAGTTTTGAAGTGAGAAATACCCCTAAAAATTTTGCAGTTTGTCTGTATTCTAATACAGAATCTCCAATTTGAAAGGAAGGTAGTACCTGTGGATCGTAGCCTGTATTGAAAAGCATCATATGTGATTTTTCAGGGATAGCATTAATCCGTTTTCTTTCATAAATGTATGTATTTTACTTAACTCATGTTGATAAGCCTTTTTAATGTAGTTAAGAGATCGTAATTGAGTGTGTCTTTTCATGGTAACTTTCATCCATACGCATAAGTCATCTGCGTACTGAACCAGTTCAATATTGCTGGACACTGCATTGGGAAGATCGTATGTTAAAATATTGAAAAGCATTGGTGCCACTACTGATCCTTGCGGGATCCCCATATCTATAAACCTTGGACTTGAGTAAGTGTGTCCAATTTTTGTTTGAATAGATCTATTACTCAAAAACGTTTTAAAATAATTATACATGCATCCAGACAGACCAATCATTTTAAGCTTATGCAGTAATCGTAAGTGCCATACTTGATCATATGCTTTCCTGATATCAAAGAAAGTAGCAAGTACATTTTTTCGTCTGGCAAATTGATGCTTTATTTGAGTAGTAAGTTTAATAAGATGATCTACTGTTGATCTATTTTTCCTAAAACCTGCTTGGCATACAGGAATAATATTCTTTTTCTCACAGTAATGAGCAAGTCTATTCAATATTATTCTTTCCATTAACTTTCCTACATGAGAGGTCAGTGAAATAGGTCTATAACTACTTAAATCGGATCTTTGTTTACCTTGTTTATGAATAGGTACAACTACAGATTGCTTCCATAATGATGGCATAGTCCCTTCTGACCAACATTTTTGGAAAAATTTATGAAGAAATATAGTACAATTTTCAGGCAAGTGTTTTATCATTTCATTAGAAATAGCATCAATACCCACTGAAGATCTCTTGGAGCTAAGGGAAGAAATGGCATCCTTTAATTCTTGGAAAGTAATGGGGGCATTTGTATAATGGTCTTTATCTTCTTTCGGATCTGTATATTTTCCTAGGCATGCTTCCTTTGCTCTATAAATTCTGTCTTTTTCAGCTAACCCCTCTGAACGACTTGTCTCAGAAAACATGTCTACAAAAGCTTCAGCCTTTTCAAAGGGGTTGGGAATTCCTTTTTCTCTAATTTTATGGGATAATCTGGTAAATGTATACCGTTTTTCATCTCTTTCAGTTTTTTCCATAACTTTTGTTGATCTTTTGAGCCTAATATGTCATTTTTACAAAAGGTTGACCAGTGCTGAAGCTTAGCTTGTGCTATTACTTTATTGCAATAATTTTTTGCCTTTTTCATTTCTAAAATTTTACTTACATTAGTCCTGTCTTTAAGATAGATATTAAATGTTTTCTTTTTGTATTGCCTTGCTATTTCACACGACTCATTCCACCAAACATTGCCAAATTGTTTATTTGACTTTACTAAGCTACATTTCGAAATGGATTTATTTGCTGCATTTATAACAGCTTCAACAAATTTAGCATATGCTTCATCTATATTACTAGCTATAAATTCATCAGTATTACATTGAGAGAGAATACTGTGAAAAGCATTCCAATTAGCATTACGATAATTGAATTTGGGTATTTTATCCTCAGAAACACTGCTAGAGACCTGTCTGTTGTTTATAGTAACTACAATAGGTAAGTGATCGCTGCCTAAAGTATCTTTTATGGTTTTCCATTCACAGTTAGGAGCAATTACAGGAGATACTAAGGAGAGGTCAATAGCAGATGCTCTGTGGTTTGCAGAATCAGGGATTCGTGTTACACTCCCATCGTTTAATAAACATAAAGTTGAATCCACAATGTTTTCCACGAAATGGTTATTTATATTTACTGTACAATCCCTGTCCCAGAATGGTGAGTGGGCATTAAAGTCGCCACCCACTAGCCATTTTTCATTTTGGTCTTGTAACAAAGGTAGCCACTCCATGTTTTCATTATCAGGACCTTTTGGCAGGTATACGGAAATTACATTTATTATGAGTGATTCATCAAACTTAACTCTGGCTGCACATGCATTGATATTCCTTGCCGTTTTGTAAGGTGGAGGAATGTGATTATAATCTAAGTTTTCCTGGATATAGATAGCTGTGTTAATTTTTCCTTTGTCATCTTCAGACTGAAAGACAGGTGGATAGTAATAACCTGTTAGTCTGGGAAGTTTACTTCTACTTATATTCAATGACTGCAGAAGTAACAAATGATACTTATTTTTTGAAAGATGTTGAACAAGAAAATGTAGATTTCTTAAAATAGATCGACAATTCCATTGCAATATTGCAATGTTAGTATGATTCTTCATTGACAAAATTTTTTTAGTAATAATGCAACCATAAAAACAAGCAAAAACCAAACAAACAAACCTGTTTATGTTTAATTCCTAAAGAGGAGTGTAAAAAAAAAAAAAAAAAAAATTAAAAGACTGAAATAATGTGATTATAGACTAAGAAGAAGGAAATGCCCTCTCTAAAAAAAAAACAACAACAACAAACAAACAAACAAAAAAACAATCTATAAATAAATAAAATAAGAAAAGAAAGGAAAAAGAAACACTGAAAACAGCTAGATTAACAGGAATGAACAACAAAGGGAACAACTTCCAAACTAGAACAGACTGGATTTATCAAAATGCAGTCAACAAGTGGCGGGAAAACAATCAGTTAATATGTGCTGATTAAAGCAAACACTTTTTTTTTTTTTTTTTAAGTTAACGCAAAGAGTACGGAGCATGACAGGTACCTACTCCTTTAAAAAAAAAAATATATATATATATATATATATATGTATATATATATTCTTTTTCTTTTCAACTAATACAACCATTCATTCAATATATCAAATCTACTTCCCCACGGTTCCATAGGGCCTCCTCCATAGCGTGGATGCTGTGGCACATATGGGTAGGGTCCAGGCAGGCGTGGGAGGAAACGTCTGGTCTTCTTTGGAGTTTCCCAGAAGAGTCCTCGTACATGCCTGCCCAGGTTCCCTGCCAACACGCTGGCCCCTCTGGACGTAGGGTGAATACCGTCTCTAAGGGTCCTGTAGTTGTTGTTCAGACTGGCATGACTAACAAAAGAGACATTGTCAACACCAAAAAAAGCAGACATGATAAGAGCATTGAAAACTTCTCGTTTCAAGTTCAGCTCTGTATGTTTTACAGGAGCAATTTTGCTAACTATTATTTTAATTTTGGATGTTTTGTTGCAATTTCTTTCACGCATTTTATAAACAATTTGCTACAAAGTTCTGAATCTTTTTTCTTTAAATCATTGACCCCACAGTGGATAACAACAGCATCTGGGGATTTTTCAGAAGAAGAAACCACAGAATAGAATGTAGAAGAGATACTGTCTATTGTGTTATGCTTTGTGAGAGAAGGCATCAAAGCCGTAGGAACGGCCCAACCTCTTGTCATTGACTCTGTTTGCTACGAATCATGAAGAATGACAACATGAGGGAGTTCTGAATCCTCAGTCTTTTTTAGTTTAGGTTTTGTAATTGTAGATTTTTTCATGGCGTCATTTGATGTTTTGACCATTTTGACGTCATTATGTTGAACTGCAGGTCTTTTGTTGTCCTTTTTTTTGTTTTGAAGTTTTATCAACCACAGGCAGTGCAGCTGGCTTTGGTACTGTTCCCGCAACTGCCTGGTCGACTTCAACTTACAAATATCAGCATAGGAGGGACTAGATCTGCTTGTGCCAGTCGGGCTTGCTCTACTTCTTTCGGAGACATTGTCTGTCTGTGTTGCTCCGTCCCTAACACAAACAGATCTAGTCGACTTTTCGGCAAGAAAAGTATTGAACATTTTCTTTTGGTCTTCAACAGTTTTTTTCCAAATTATTGATTTGATCACATAATGATTTGATGACTGCCTTCAGATCATTAACGGCACTTACCGCATCCACAGGGAGCGCTGGCTGTTCTGGCTGTTCCTGTGGCTGGCCGTCATCAACAGACCGGGCAGCAGATCCAGTCAGGGCGGGAAGACCTGGTTCTTCCGACTCTGCGCTTCCTTTCCCGCAGCTTTTGGTTTTTTTCGCTGCTGGGAAGGATGCGCGAGCGCCCTGACTTTTAGATCTGGTAGTCCTGGTCATACTACCCGTACAACTGCGAATAACTTCTTACGCTGGAGTCTGGCGACTGACTGTTTCCGTCATCTTGATTCCGTCCCGTGTCTGTGTGTGTGTGTGTGTGTGTGTGTGTGTGTGTGTGTGTGTGATGTGTGTGTGTGTGTGTGTGTGTGTGTGTGTGTGTGTGTGTGTGTGTGTGTGTGTGCGCGCGCGCGCGCGTCCGTGTGTGTGTAGGTTTGACTTTGTTATAACTCTAAATTGTTATTGGTTGGATGTGTAAGAATTGGTTGAATGCAAGCGTTTTGATTTGTTTTTGCAAGATTTAGCGCTTTATAATTTTCATTTATCAATATTATCATTATTGTCACTACACCGAAAGTCATCGAGGAGGTTTCGTCTGCAAATGCATGCAGAACATTTTCCGCACTGTTAAAACCTGATCCACCTTTCTAAAAAATTTTACATATCATGATCAGTTCCCAAGCATGAAGAACTTACTAGGCCCATCTTTAAAAAAAAAAAACCTGTCATTTTAAGAGTGAAAATGGGATGCTCTGCCGTTAAGCGCCTGACAAGTCAGGTCCAGCACATCCAACTTCGGTGCGGGAGAGAATTTTTGTCTTTTTAGGAAAAGAGGCAGAAGAAAGGCTGTAGAAGTTAGAAAATAGGCAAGATGTAGGTGACAGGAAGAAAAGGTACAAGGCAGAAATAAAGCGAAGGATAGAAAAGAGGGAACTTGTAGCACTTCTAGAATTTCTTTAAAAAAATTCCCAGAAGTTGGGGGGCCCTGTAAAATACTGACATGCCCCTAGCATACCCCATATGGAAAAGTTTTGGTTGTACATTTACTGGATTTATTGAGCTCGCGTTGGTTAAAGTTTTAAACATAATCATCATCTTTTTGTGTGTGTGTGTCCTAAGTGAAGTATTTATCTGGACTGCAAGATCATCCACATATTAAAGCAACACTCACTGTTTTTGATAAACAGTTTGTAGCATGCATGATAATCTAGAATAACGTAGGTGCAAGAACTGAGCCTTGCAGAATGCTAAATGTCGAATAGTCGTCATGTATTCTCGTACAGAAAGATCTTCCTGAGATAAGAAAGAAAAGGTCTCAGGTAGCAAACATTAAAACACCTATACCTAAAAAAAAAAGTAAAAGGTAAAGGTGTCCCATAATCTATGTGGTCGTAGGGGAGGAGACATCAGAGGCCTCAGCTTCTCTAGGGGCCAGCATGTTGAGGGCGGTGCCCATCTCCTCTCCCTTGCTGCTTTACCTTCCCTGACTCTAAAGAGGGCAGGTACTCATTTACAGCCGGGTGGACTGGGGGACTGTACTGAAGCCAAGATGCACAAACAGTCACTGATTCAACTGGTAACCACACTTGATGCTGCTTAACCTTAGCTTGGGGAAAGCAAGTGTTCTGACCACTGAGCTATCCCATCCCTTTTTTCTTTAAAAAAAATTGTATAATAGTTGTTTATGACAAACTCAATCATGTGTGTGTGTTGTGATACATGTTTGTGTGTGAGTGAGTGTGTGTGTGTGTGTGTGATGCATGTTTGTGTGTGAGTGTGTGTGTGTTTTCATGCAAATTGTGTGTGAACGTGTGTGTGTGTGTGTGTGTGTGTGTGTGTTGTTGTGTGTGTGTGTGTGTGTGTGTGTGTGGTGTCAAGTATGTTTGTGTGTGAGTGTGTGTGTGAGTGTCAGTGTGTGTGTGTGTGCCATGTGCATGTGCCTTTTCCTCAAGAGAGCGCCTGCCCACCCAGCTCTGTGTTGTATTGAAATATAGGCCTCTCTGAAGAAACACTGGAGATGAAACCCATGAATGCTAATAGCTAACTGGGGCACGTGATCACTGTGGCGCTATACACACACACCTGACCACACCATGCCCGTCAACCCCCCAGCGGAGACCTTGTCACGTGCAGCGCTGAATCGTGGTGACTCCTGCGAGTTGTCTTCCCCTTCTTGCCCCCCTCCCCCCTTTGCAGTCGCAAAAGTCACGTGGTTACTCGTCTCCATCACTGCCCACGTGCGGAAGCGGAAGCCAAGACGGGGCCATGATAAAAGATGATCTAATGAAAGAAAATGTTTTGCAAAAGACTTTGGGACCAAACAAAGCATGGCTGGGGGCTGGGGGTGGAATGGAAGGGGGGTGAAGAGGGAAAGGGTTTTAGATATGGTGGTGGAGGTGGTGGTAGGGAGGTAGAGTGGGGGATGGGACGGGGGTCCTCTGCTTTGGCTCAGTGTTGAGTGGTTGCTAGAAAAATGAAAACAGTGTTGGGAATGGCAGCAAGTTAGCATTTAAAGATTGAGACACAGAGGACAGGGGGGAGGGGGGGGCTACTAGGTGACAGGACTGAGGGGATGGGAAGCAAAGGAGGGTAGAAGATGATGGTGAATGAAGCATATGGACACTGTACCTTGATGAAATCAATTATTAATCAATAAGTCATTCAAAAGGTGGCCTGCTTGAGGTGGCTTGTTCCAATCTTTTAACAGACACATATGTGGATCAGGTTGATTTTTGTTTTGTTTTGTTTTGTTGGGGGTTGTTTTTTAGTTTGATGAGAGAGAGTTTGCTTTAGATTCAGTAGGAGAGAGCATGCACACAGGTGTCGTGTTTAGACACCATCCCTTAGAAAAAAATCAGGGAGTTGGAGTCCCCAGGACAGCTCGTGGCTGTATATGGCAATGTTCTGACAGCTCCTGCGACGTTACTGGAACCATTCATATCAGCAACTGCCTTTCCAATGAACAATTCCAGTGGAGTGGAGAGGTCTGCGGCATGGGTAACTGCTTGCCCTCCATACTTACTTACCCAGGCTTTGCTCTTTAAAGACTAGAGCTCAACTCCATATTATTCCGAGACTGATGGGTGCCTACTACTATCCAACTACACTTACAATTACAGGCGCAAGCAAAATCACAATATACACTATTCAAAGTCAATACCTTTATCAATAGTCTTATCCAGCATGACACTCTAGATTACAAATTCAAATAATACACACAGAGAGAGAGAGAGACAGAGACAGAGACAGAGAGACAGAGAGAGACAGAGAGAGACAGAGAGAGAGAGCATCTTCAGGTTACATCATCATCAAAACATATCCATCAACAAAATCTGACAAAACACCCACAAGGAATTATCAATAAAGCATATGGCACACGAGGCCTCGGTTTACAGTCTCATCCGAAAGACTTTTGGGGAGAAGGGAGTCAGCACTGATGTTAACTCCAGGAGAAAAATCCCCTCGACCGGAAATCGAACTCGGTCGTCAAATTGCCAGCACAATGTTCTGACTGAAGAAGAAGAAGAAGAAGAAGAAGAAGAAGAAGAAGAAGAAGAAGAAGAACAACAACAACAACAACAACAACAACAACAACAACAACAACAAGAAACAGAAACAGACTTCTAATCCTAGGAAGGCCTGAGGCACCCAGCCTTGCAAGGGAGATCATCCTACACATAAACAACAATTTTCAGTGTTGACAGGGGTTATGTACCTTACATCATTCCACCACTGCGCAACACTACACTACACCACACCACACTACACCACACCACACTACACCACACCACACTACACTGCACTACACCATACCACACCACACCACACCATACCACCCAACCACACCACACCACACCATACCACACCACACCACACTACACTACACCACACCACACCACACCGTTAAATCCACACACGTTAAATCCTGTTCCGCTTTTCGTAAGAGTAGGTTATCGGGTGCCGGTGGGGACAGATGACAAGATTTACAAAACTGCATACACACGGGGACTGGATGTAAAAAAAAAAAAGCACAAGAGTGCTTATTCCATTATTCTCGATATAAAAGAATAAATCAAATCAAACCAAATCAAAACCACACCACACCACACCATACCACACCACACTACACCACACCATACCCACACCACACCATGCCACACCACTCCACACCATACCACACCACATCATACCACACCACACCACACCACACCACACCACACCACATTAAACTGCACTGCACCCCACAGCACCGCACCGCACTCTACTCTAATCTAATCCACTACACTACACTACACTACACTACACTACACTACACTACACTACACTACACTACACTACACTACGCTATCCCAGGGGGACGGATAGCCTAGTGGTCAGAACATTGCGCTGGCAACTTGAGACCCGGATTCGATTCCCGCTCGAGGGGATTTTTCCCCTGGAGTTAACATCAGTGCTGACACCACTCTCCCCACAAGTCCCTCAGATGAGACTTTATACCGAGGTCCCATGTACGAACGCACGCAGAACATCTTGCGCACACGTTAAATCCTGCTCCGCTTTTCGTAAGAGTAGACCATTACGTGCCGGTCGGAACAGATGGCAAGATTTAAGAAACTGCATACACACGGGGACTGTATGTAAAAAAGCACACGAGTGCTTAAATCCATTATCCTTGATATAAAAGAATGAATAGATAGATCAATAAATACGTTTCATTACACTACACCACACTACACTATTCAACGCTACCCTAACTCTGCCGTGACTTAAAGTAGAATTCAAATGCAAATGAGTGGTGGGTGGTGTGGGATGCTAGTCTTTAGGTAGAGACAATTAACAGAAAAGCTGATGAATGGACCACTTAGCGTGCGTAGAATAGACCACTTAGCGTGCGTAGAATAGACCACTTAGCGTGCGTAGAATAGACCACTTAGCGTGCGTAGAATAGCTCACAGCAAGAGGAGAGTTTACCGTGGTAAACATCCGTAGAAGACATTAGCTACTCTGACAGACAAGTAACAAACTGGGTTGGCAATGCACTTGTGGTGACACGCAAAACTGAATAGTATACAACGCATTAGACCACAATACCATACAATACAATACAATACAGCAATACCATACGATACAATACAATACAGCACGGCTCTGTGCAACGCAATACAGAATAGTGCAATACACTGGAATACATTACAACTCATCACATCACAGTAATAGAACATGCAATGCAAGGCAGTCCAATGCAATACCATACAAAGCAACACAATACAACCCCAGTGATTCAAATTCCAAAATTTTATTGTCTCAAAGACTTCAAAAAAAAATTCTGATGGGTTACAAGCCATACATAAAAACATAACATCACACACACACATTTTTTTGTTACGACCAAAATTGGTGAAGAAAAACAAGTGCTGGCAATCATTACAACTCCTTTGTCATAGCAAGAATGTTTCTTAAGAGTTGAAATTTTTTTTTAACAAAATAAATTGCTTTAGATGTAAAGTTTTGGTGACAACCTCGGAGGCCCTTGTGCAGTAAGGGCCATTTGATTTGTCCGACCTGACTCGAGTTTCCACAGGATCTGGGCAGTGGATTTGTCTAACCATACCTGGTAGCTTGTGCAGAAACACCTCTTTACAATACAGAGGTGTGTATGCTCTCTCAGGAATAATATGATAATCCTGTAGCCTACCAAGGCTGCCACCAATAACTGATATAAAGAGAAGGAAAAAAATATACTGCAAAAATTTGTTGCAAGACAAAATAATTAAATAAGAAGAATTATATGTTATGAAATCTTTAAGCCAGTGGGTTTGGGGATCCATAAGGATGCAGAAGGTCATTTTTAATATACAGCTGGAGTGGTCAGCTCAGCCGTGGCTTACCCAAACATTATCAGATCATTTAGACCCAACAGGTAAAAGGAGATGAAAAAAACGGATCACACTTGGATCTCAAATTCAAATTCACATTCTTTATTTCCTGTCATCCCTTTAGGGATATGGAGGGTTTTACATAACAGCAATAAACAAAATCATAACTGAACAACATACATGCACCATGTCACTGACTATTTGAACAATTACTATAGAAAAAAATGTTGTTTACACATCAAACTCACAAAGTATTACATGTTATTTCTGATAATATCAATCATTTTAACAACATTGAGCAGAGACTTCCTATTTGATGAAGAAAAGAGTTGTTTGGTGTTTTAGCGTAATATTTTGGTAAACACTTTTTACAGCTTCATTAAACACTGGACAAATAAAAAGGTAATGAAATTCGTCACCAATATCACCACTATTGCATTTTGTACAGTATCTTTCATTTCTTTGAATTCCCTCACAACGTAGGATATTGATAAACAAATTGTTATTTTTGTGCGAAATATCTCGAGAGATAAACTACCTCACCTTTAACCAATAATATTATTATTTACGATTTTCTTTTATTATTTGATATCGAGGATAATGGAATAAGCACTCTTGTGCTTTTCTACATCCAGTCCCCGTGTGTATGCAGTTTTGTAAATGTCATCTATTCCCACCGGCACACGATGGCCTACTCTTGACGTGTGCGCAAGATGTTCTGCGTGCGTTCGCACACGGGGCCTCGGTATCATCCGAAGGACTTTTAGGGAGAGTGGAGTCAGCACTGATGTTAACTCCAGGAGAAAAATCTCTCAACCGGACTGGAACCCGGGTGGTCAAATTGCGAGCGCAATGTTCTGACCACTAGGCTATCCGTCCCCCGCGACAAAGAGTGGTGATGGAAAACAAATGCAGGTAACCATTACAACACCTTCATCATTGCAAGAATGCTTCCAAAGATTTGACTTTGAAGGGGGGGAGTAAGAAAGAAAAAAGAAAAGTAAAAAAAAAATTGCTTTAGATGTAAAATATTGGTGACAGCATTGAAGGCCCTTGTATATATATACACAGATACAAAAATACAACGCAATGCCTTACTATGCAAATACAATGCAATGTGATACTGCACAATACAATACAATGCAATGTAATACTACACAATACAATGCAAAGTGATACTGCGTAATACAA
>JASPKP010006280.1:0-10000 GCA_030674155.1 Stramonita haemastoma
TTGGAGTAGGTGGGAATGCAGATCAAGAGGGGTGTACTTGTTTTATTTAATTTATTAATGTGTTTATTTATTTATTCTTTTATATCGAGGCTTCTTCTTTTTTTCTTTTTTTATTTTTCAGTTAATGGAACAAGCACTCAGTCTTTTTATTTACTCCATCCCCGTGTGTATGCAGTTTTTAAATTCATCTTTTTCCCACCCCCACCAATACCTACCTTACAAAAGCAGAACAGGATTTTAACGTGTGCGCTAGATGTTCTGCGTGCTTTTCTCACAGGGGGCCTCGTTTATATCCACCGAAGACTTAAGGATAGGGGATCGGCACGGGTTTTAAACCTCCAGGGAAAAATCCTTTCGACCCGGAATCGAACCCGGGTCGCAAATTGCGTGCGCAATGTTCTGACCACTAGGCAACCCTCCCCCATGGTGAGATGTATGATTGTCCGCCGGTTCGACAAGACCTCCAAAATAGCAAGGAAACAGCTGCGGTTTTCGGAAACTGGACACAAATTTATTAAAGTGGAGATGCCTTGCCCACACACATCCCCACTCTCTCGCCAAAGGGCTACAACATCACCGTTGGAGATTTTTCTCCAAAGGTCAACTACCCTCAGGGCTGCAGCCATAACAACTGTGCAAGTCAATCCTCCTAGCAGAAGTCATAGTCGATCACATAAGACTAAGCTTAAAGTCATTGCAAAGTGGGAAAAAACCACTGATCAAAGCCTCTGATTGTTGTTGCCCCAGTGATATAGTGGTGGCGCAAGAAGGAAACAAGTGTAAAAAAAAAAAATCTGACAGTAACGACTGAAATCAACTAAAGGGGCAGGGTTTTATTGAAAAAGGACCATGCTTGTTGGGGTCGTAAGTGGGTGTAACCCTTAAGAGGACAAACCTCATCGGGGGATAAAACTTTTTTTGTCTGGAAACCCCCTGTCGTAAAAACTTCCTTTTAAATGCTGAGAACTGAACTTGGAAAGGGTTATCGTCTAAATGTGTTTCGATTTATAAATATCAAATTTTTTTTGGCCTTATTTGGTCGTGTTTTCATCTGTGTTTAAAAAAACGATGTGCTAAGCCACCCCCCCCAAAAAAAAAAAAAAAAAAAAAAAATCTTGTTAGGGTTTTGCCCGGGTTTCATGCAGTTGAACGGTCTTTATCCAGTTAATGACTTAAAAACCACTTAGCGACCAACGTGCGCCTGTTTTCGAGCTGAAAGAAGGGAAAGAGGCTTCGCGGAAATCTCTTTCTAGGGGAGTAGGCAAGAGTTTTGGGGTGGAGGTGTGGGTGGGTGGGTGTTGGGAGTTCTGCAGAGGAACAAGAATGGTATAGGGGAAAAAGGGGGGTTGGGGAAACAAGGAGGAAGCACCAGGCATTTTCTTCTTCAGTTACCCCCCCCGCCAATCCCCATCCCCTTCCTTTTTCCCTGTCCCCCCTGCAAGCTGTGTGTGTTTGGTGGTGTGTGTATGGTACAAAAAGTGCAAAGCGGGCAGGAAGGTCACGTAGTTTTATTGGGGACAGCTGTTTGGGTTGAGCCTGTCCCATTAAAAACCCCAGTTAGTTGCCCCTCTTGTCTGCAAGGGCTCTGAAAGGGGTTTTGTTAATTTTAAAAGGGAAAAAACACTTTTGTTAATTTTTGGTGCTTCTTAATTAAAAAAAAAATCTTTTTTTGGGTTTACTAGGTCTACTAATTCATAAAATCGTCATCTATTGTCTTCTTCTTTTTTTTTTCTCTACAATAATTTGAAAAAAAAAAGTCGGCCCTATATTATGATTGATCCAGAGGTAAAAGCGTGCAGAGAAGAGAAGAAGAGAGAGAGAGAGAGAGAGAAAGAGAGAGAGAGAGAGAGAGAGGAAGATTGTTTGCGCGCTACTTCGCGATCTGCTGTTTACTACTACGATCTAGGTGCAACTGCTAAAACTGGTCAGCAACACTACTATTTTCTATCACTGATACTACTTGGGAAAACTATTTTCCAAATCGAAGAATATCAAGTGAATAGCTGATCTCTTCCTCTCCTCTCTCTAACTCTCTCTCCCTCCTCTCTCCTCTCTCTCTCTCCCCTCCTCTCTCTCCTCTCTCTCTCCTCCTCTCTCTCTCTCTCTCTCCCACCCACACACACACACACACACACCCCCCCTTCCAACTCGACGGACAATCAAAAACAACCAACTACCCACCCAAAAGTACACCCAAAGGTAAACAGCAAGGTGACAGGTGTTGATTTAACACAGGGAGGTAGCTTATCTATTTATTTAGGGTTTTACAAACGAGGATAATGGAATAACACTCGTGTGCTTTTTTTTTTTACATCCAGTCCCCCGTATGTATGCAGTTTTGTAAATCTTGTCTCTGTTCCCACCGGCACACAATAGCCTACTCTTAACGAAAACGGAACAGGATTTAACGCGTGGCAAGATGTTTTTTTGTGCGTTCGCACTCGACGCCTCGGTTTTTCTATAAAAACTCACCAAAAAAACTTTTTTGGGGGGAGTGGAGTCACGCTAATGTTAACTAACTCCGGAGGAAAAAAACCCCTCGATGGGACCGAACCTGGCTCCTCAATTGTTGAAGTGATACAACTTGATACAAAATTTCCTAAAAACGAATCAGGCCACAGCAAGCCGACCAGGCCTCACAGGCATCAGTCAGTCAGTGCCACGACATCTCTTTCCCACTGACCACACTGGACACAAGAGTATAGTAGGGCCTTCTGTCCCTGGTGGTCTGACCAAGAATAACCCCTTTTACCTTGACCCCCCCCCCCCCACCAAGGCTAATACCCCCCCAAAAAAAAACAAAAAAAACAAACAAACCACGGCTTGTTTAGAATGGTAAAAGGCATGGTTACAGAGAGGGATATTTTTTGTTGTTCATAGATAATGAGGAAAAATGGGTTATGAATAAACATTTAATTTTAAAATAAATTTGAGTTTTTAATACTTTTATTTTCGTTTCTATTGTTTTTAGAGGAAAAAAAAAAAGCGTCCAGCAATAAAAAAATAATAAGCCTCTCTCTCTCTCTCTCCCCCTCCTCTCTCCTCTCTCTCAGACCATTCCCTCTCTCCTCTTCTCTCTCTCCCTCGTCTCCCTCTCTCACTCTCTCTCTCTCTTTTCCCAGGGGGCGGGTAGCCTATCTAAATGGTCAAACATTGCGCCTGGCAATTTGACAACCCAGGTTCGAGTCCGTCGAGGGGAATTTTCTCCGGGGTTAACACAGTGCTGACTCCACCCCCTCCCCAAAGACCTTCGGATGAGACTTTAACCGAGCCCCGTTGCGAACGCACGCAAACATCTTGCGCACACGTTTTAAATCCTGTTCCGCTTTTCGTAAGAGTAGGCCAAACGTGTGCCGGTGGGAACAGATGACATTTACAAAATGCAACACCGGGGACTGGATTTTAAAAAGCACAAGGTGCTTTTTTCCCCTTTCCTCGATAAAAAGAATAAATCAAATCAAATCAAATCTCTCTCTCAGGCAGCTAGGTGTGTGTGTTATTGTTGGTGGTGTGGTAGTGGTGGTGGTCTTGTTGTTGTTGTTGTGTGTGGGTGGGTGTAGGTGTGTATGTGTGTACGTTGTGTGTGCGTGCGCGCGTGTGTACTAAAATGCGTGACTGTAGCTATGAAAACCTTTGTCATGGAGGGAGGGAGGGAAGGGGGGACGGACGGCAGGACAAGTCAATGCAAGAGACTCAACGACAGAATCAGAGACAGACTTCTAGAAAGACAGACCAAAAAAAAACCAAAACAAAACAGAGGCAGAGAACTGACGACTGAAATAAAGAGAACAGGAGACAGACACAGTGTGTGTGTGTGTGTGTGTGTGTGTGTGTGTGTGGAATGTCATACCTTCTTCACCGACCATGATCCCTCTTCTTCCACACTCCCTCCCCCCCCCCCTACCTCTCCATCCCCCAGTTTAAAGAAACGAGAGGAGGTGATGTATTCAGCTAAACGACAAGAAAAATACACCTTCAGTGCAGCATGCTCTGGCATATCCTGCCCCTTCCCCCCACCCCCTACCCCCCATACCCCCACTAGTTTCCAGAACCAAAGTCTCTCTCCTCTCTCTCTTCCTCTCCATCTCTCTCTCTCTCTCTCTCTCTCTTTCTCTCTCTCTCTCTCTCTCTCACACACACACACACACACACACACACACACACACACACACACACACACAACACACACACACACAAAGTCCTGAGGGGGGTTGGGGTGGGGTGGGTGGGGTGGGGAGAGGCATTAAGTAAGAAGAGCGTGGCGCGAGGACGACGCTCGTTTTTCTTTGTTCCGGTAAAAAGAGACAGCACGTTTGCGCACGCGCAGGGCGCGTGTGCAAGAGGAGGGGGACAGAAGGGGGAGGGTGTTCTTCCCGTTCCGTTCTGTGCCATCCTCTCTCCCTCCTCTCTCTCTCCTCTCCCTTCCCTTCCCTTCACTTGCCATTGGATACCCAGCCCCTACTGCACATTTCTTCAAACAAACCTGCACCCTACCACCACCACCACCACCACCACCACCACGCCCTCCCCTCCCCTATACCTCTCTCTCTCTCTCTCTCTCTCTCTCTCTCTCTCCCTCCTCACTTTCACCCTCCAACCTAACCCTTTCACCCCTCCATCCTTCCTTCCTGCTACTGCTCTTCTCCCCCCCCCTCCCCTCTTCCATTTACTCCTCCCGTATGTCCTTGCGTCCCCTCTCTAAACCCCCCTCCCTCCCCCCTCTTCCTCCCCCCCCCCCCCCCCCCCCCCCGTCTTCCCAACACATTTTCTCCCGTTCTAACGTTTATCTTCTCTTTTACTCCACCTCTCCTCCTCCTCCCTCCTCCCCTCCACCCCCCACCCCACCCAAACATCCTTCCACCTCCCTACAACCCCTCCCCTCGCCCAACCCTCCCTCTACTACCCCTTCTCCCCCTACCTACCTACCCCCCCCCCCCACCCCTCTTCCCTTCTTTCTGTAACTTTCCCCTGTACGTTTTTCGTGGGGACCTTAGGGTCCCGTTTTCTGCAAGCTTGTTGTAGCATGTGTTATATGATACCTGCTGCCATGCGCTTTGCATCTTTTCTCTCTCTCTCTCTCTGTGTCGCTTTCCTTCTTCCTACTACTAGGCCTAGGCCTACTTACTCCTTCCTTGCTTGTGGCTTGTCTACTCGGTGCTCGTCTCTGATTGCCTTGTATGGTAGTGTGGGGTGAGGTTGGCTTAGTTTAGCTTAGCTTAGCTAGGCCTAGCTTTAGCTTTTAGGTGGTGGGGGGGGGGGGGTGGGGGGGGGGGGGGGGGGGGTGTGTGTTGCTGCGCTGCTTGCTTCGGTTTTTTTGGAGTGGAGTGTGGTTGGTTTTGGTGGTGCCGTGGGTTGTGTGGTTTTTTTTCTTTTGGTTTCGTCTCTGGGCTGGGCTGGGCTTGAGCTTGAATTGGGGTGTGGTGTGTGTGTGTGGGGGAGGGGATGGGGGGGGGGGGGGGGGGCGTGCTTGCTTGCTTGAATTTGAAATGTCGAAGTTGGTTCTTGATGTGTTGTTATTATTGGTTTTTTTTGGGGGGAGGTGGTGATTCGCTGTTGTTGTTGTTGTTGTTGTTGTTGTGTGTGTGTTGGGGAGGAGGGGGGCTTCTGTGTGTGTGTGTGTGTGTGTGTGTGTGTGTGTGTGTGTGTGTGTGTGTTGTGTTTGGGAGAGGGGGCTTCTGTGTGTGTGTGTGTGTGTGTGTCTGTGTCTGTGTCTGTGTCTGTGTGTCTGTGTCTCTCTGTGGTGTGTGAATGTTTGTGAGTCCTGTTGCCATCCTGTTTCCGCCCCTCCCCCCCCCCCCCCCCCTCTCTCTCTCACTGTCTGTCTGTTTCTCTGTTTGTCTGTCTCTATCTCTCTCCTCTCAGTGTTGTTCGCTTTTTTTTTATATTTTTCAAATCTTAAGTACCTTCCTCGCTTTTTTTCCCTCTTTGTATCATGTTTCTGTGGTGTTGTTATTGTTGTCGTCGTCATCGTCGTTAACGTGTGTGTGTCATTTATATTATTAACATCAGTACTAGTACTGCATTCACTCCCCCCCCCCCCCCCCCCCCCCCCCCCGCCCCGAAAAGTTCTTCGGATTAGACCATAAACAGATTTCCCGTGCGCTACAGCACGCAGAATGCTATATGATCCTTTTTCTTACCTTTCGGAAGAAACGACAGTTTCGAACCGCTAGCAACATAATGACAAAATATTAAAAACAACGCCTAAACAAACAAACAAACAGACCAAACCCAAAACCGCAACCCCATTAGTGTTGTGGTAAGTTGTCCTTCCCGAAGTCGAAATGCGGCTACCTTGATTGTTGGGTAAACGGTCACATACACAAAATCTTACTATTAGCACATTTCCCAAGAGTTCTTGCCTCGAAACGAGAAATAAGCCATAGTTTTTTTTTTTTTTTGGTTTTGGGCACCCTAGTGATATGTAAAGCATAAGGGTGGCGCTGCTCTTGTGGCAGCAACACTATCCCCCTGGGGAGGGAGGAGGGCAGTCCGAATTTCTGGTAGAGAAATCTGCCGTGACTTAGAGGGGTATACAATACAATACTAAATCTATACAATGCGGTACGATACAATACAGCGCAATAAATACAGTCCAATACAATGCAATACAATACGATGCAAAACAATACATTACAAGTTGTTGTTTTTTCTTGTTTGCTGTTGTTGTTGTTGTTGACGCGTGTGTGTGTTTTTAAAAGTTGTATTTGATGTTTGTTCTTGTTTTTTTTAAATGTCTCTGAATACACACACATAATATATATATATATATATATATATATATATATATATATATATATATATATATATATATATATATGTATATATATATGTATATATATATATGTATATATTAATTATACATGGGGGTGGGGGCGTGTGTGTTAGTGTTTGTTGTAGTGTACTCTTTTTTTTTTTTCTTCTCTCTCTCTCTCTCTCTCTCTCTCTCTCTCTCTCTCTCTCTCCTCTCTCTCGGGGGCATGAAATGTGAATGCTCACACCAGGTTGTGTATTGTTGGTCTCTGCATTTCCATACAAACCACAGTGACTACAGAGGGACTTGTGGCTCCACACTTTGCAGAAAGACCAGTAAGTCACCATGCCATCGGGACCACTGACTTTCAGATCGACATGTGGCTGCTTCTGTGCAGTATACTTGAACTTTATGTTGAAGAGGGCTAGGGCGAAGAAAGAAGCACGCATAGCCATGTTGAAACTGAGAGGGAAAGTAGACGGTGTCGTGTTAGGTTTGCTCCTCTCCTACGTATTTTGGGGCAGCCTACTTTTACGTTGCGGCGACATCGAGAGCAACCCTGGGCCCAACACCAACAAAGACATGAAGCAGACAAGGCTTTCCAACCCCAGGGCTTCCAGCACCAGGGCCAGTACAGAGAAGACGTGCCCCTCTCCTGGTGGCGCTTCCACTGACAGAGTAGAACCCACTCTGTCTGCATTGGCGGACATGCTGCAGTCCATGCGCTCCAGTATGGACACCGGGTTCGAGGAGGGGAAGCAGGAAAGGCACGTCTTACGGGAAGACAACAGACCTTGCAGGACGAGCTGAGGGGACTGGCGGGGGTCATCCACGGGTTACGCCAGGAGAACGAAGAACTGCAGAGGAAGAACGCGGACCTGACCAAGAGGGTGGAGGAACTGGAGAGGAAGACAGACGACCTGGAGGGACGGTCCAAACGCAATAACCTCCTCTTCTTCGGTCTACCAAGGTGTGATGGCGAAACCTCTGCTGAATGTGAAGGTAGGGTTCAGGATCTCCTGACAGACACTCTGGAACTATCGGGAAACATTGAGTTTGACAGGGTCCATCGCATAAACTCGAAGGCTGACTCCCCTGTGATTGCCAGATGTGTGTCGTACAAACAGAAATTGTCTGTGTTAAAAGCAAAGGGCAAACTACGGGGGTCTGGTATGTTTATCGGTGAAGACTTCTCCAGTCGAGTTAGGGAGATAAGAAAAAGGCTGGTTCCACACCTGAAGAAAGCTAAGAGTGAGGGCAAGAGGGCAACTATGATCTTTGATCATCTGGTCATTGATCAGAAGAAATTTACAGTTGATCAGGACAACAGATTGGTTGAACTGAAATAGGATGTTGGCCGCCTCAGTAATATTTCCCATCCACTTTGTGATGTTTTTGGTGAGGGGGCAAATTTTTGGGAGGCACCGGTGTTGCAACCTCAGTGTAGTGTCAACAACAGGCAGCCTGCACGTGCTGTGCATGGGACAGATTTTAACGTGGTGTGTTCTACTTTGGATGTAAACACAAGCCAGGATGAAGTTGTAAACACTGTATGCATGAATGAATGTGTGTCCGATGTTGTGAATAAAGATGAGTTGCAAGATGCGTGTGCTTTCTCTACTACATTGATTGACTATGATGATAAAAATGTGAATTGTTCCCCTTTATGCAAGACATCTAAATTGTTTTCTTTTTTGCACTGGAATGTAAATGGGTTATTGTCTAAACTGTGTGATATGGATTTTGTGTCATATGTTTGTTCCTTCGATTTTATTTGTCTTGTTGAAACTTTTGTTGAGGATTTTCACTCTTCAGTGTTTGTTGGCTATGAGGCATTTTGTAAACCTGCTACTAAACTTTCAGTGCAAGGGAGACGATCAGGTGGTCTTCTGTGTCTCATTAGACGGGAATTATGTTCCTTTGTGAAACAGCTGGACATAAAATCAGATATTTTTTTTGCGTTCATGATTGATAAAGCTTTGTTTGGTACAATAAAAGATGTATTATATGTAGCCGTTTATGTACCACCAACTGATTCACCATTTTATAGAATTTTTGATATTGAAAATGGAATAATGGTACTGGAAGATTTTCTTTGTGACTGTATGCTTTCTTGTGGTGATGTTTATGTCATATTGGGAGGGGATTTTAATAGTAGAATATCCAATGTTTCTTTAGATTTTGAGGACAGTCATGCGCCATTTACAGATCAATACCTAAGTGGACCTTTACATTCAAATAGAATGTCACAAGATAATGTCTTAAATCAATATGGTAAAATGTTATTAAATATGTGCACTGCATTACATTTACATATTTTGAATGGGTCGTGTCATGGCGACCGTCAGGGTTGCTACACGTACATTTCTGAGACTGGAAGCAGTGTCAATGATTATTTCATGATGTCTGAAGATATGTTTATTCAATTTTCTGAGATTGTGATATGAATGTTTCTGAAAGGTGTGAATCTGACCACATGCCTTTGGTGCTTTACGTTAATTTTCCTAAGGGAAACATGGTTGAAGAAAAAGAGGAAAAAACCAAATGTACAGTGGAAAAGTTTGTTTGGAATGAAATATATTGTGAAATGTTTTGACAGGGCAATAGACTCAGATGAGATACAAGAAAAATTAAGTATGGCTAGTGATCTGATAGATGTTAATATTAACCAAGCTCTTGATATTTTTAACAGTTGCATGAAAGACTGTGCTGATTGCATGAAAAAGCAGACAAATGTAAATAGAAAGTATGGCTACAGTGATGGTATGATATGGAATGTCGTGTATGTAAAAGAAATGTTCGTAAATTATTAAACAAGTATCGTAGTTCTTTATCCACATTTGATCGTGATCTGTATCGCACTGCAAGGCGTGACTATAAGAAGCTTTTGAAGACAAAACGTAAACTATTCAATAACGCTATGTTAGATAAATTGATTGCTTCTGTTGGTAGTCAGAAGGAGTTCTGGAATGTAATGCGTAGTATACAGTGTAAAAGAAAGCAGCCTGTGAATAATGTTAGTCTAGACGATTGGTTTCAACATTTCCAGAAATTGTTAGAAAAAAATGATGATATTCATAATGTTACAGACAGGGAAGAAGTGACTGATGATAGTGATTATGGTGATGATTATTTTAATCGTCCAATTTCGAAAGAAGAAGTAATATTAGCCTTAAGGAAATTAAAAAACCAAAAGGCTGCTGGACCTGACGGTATTATTGGTGAGATGATAAAAACTGCTTGTAA
>JASPKP010006281.1:0-7500 GCA_030674155.1 Stramonita haemastoma
AAGGCAAGAAACGGTTACCCATCCACTTGGTAACCATGCTTGATACTGCTTATCCTTGGCTTGGGGAAAGCATGTGTTCTGACCACTGAGCTATCCTGTCCCATACAAATCAAATAGAGATACAGAATACACTAGTGTTCAGTGTCCACAGTTTAGATGAAGATACAGAATACACCATTCAATGCACAAGAAACAAAGAGGCAGACAGACAGAAACACACACACACACACACACACACACACACACACACAGAGAGAGGCGCAGAGAGAGAGAGACAGACAGACAGACAGACAGACGTCTAGACAGACAGACAGACAGACAGATATAAATATATCAGACAATAATTATAATACCCACACCAATCACAAACGGTAACATTGTAACTGTGCTACGTGCCAAGTCTTTGGTACCTGGTCACACTACAATCCCAACCATCCCTTTGATGTGTAGCCTACCATGTAGGCCTGCCCTTACTTTCCTTACCTGTGTGGCCCCACGTCAGGTCCACTGTTCATCCACACTGTCTTGATGTACTACATCATCCCTCTGTGTGTGTGTGTGTGTTGTGTGTGTGTGTGTGTGTGTGTGTGTGTGTGTGTGTGGTGTGTGTGTTGTGTGTGTGTGTGTGACACTTTGTGTACTAGATCTATCTCATCCCTCTGTGTGTGTGTGGGGGGGGGGGGACATTTTATGTACTCTATCATCACTCAGTGTGTGGATGTGGGTAGGTATGTGTGTGTGTGACATTTTATTACTATATCATCACTCGGTGTGTGGGGTGTGTGCGTGCGTGCGTGAGTGTGTGTGTGTGTGTGTGTGTGTGTGTGTGTGTGTGTGTGTGTGTGTGTGTGTGTGTGCGCGCGCGCGTATGTGTGTGAGTATGTGTGTGTCCATTTGTCTTTCCTCCCCATCTTATCCTTACGTTCGTCCACTAAGCTTTGCAAGGCTACGTGTGTCTATGTCCTCAGTCCCCCCCCCCCCCCCCCCCCCCCCCCCACCATTCTTCCCCTCTTCTCTTTCTTGTTTCTCTGATCATTAATTTCATCCTTACTTCTCCTGTTCTACTTTTCGCGCACTCAACGCACGTTAACTATGAAAGATGTGCAGTGTAGTGGTTGTGTCTCTACGCAAACTTGTGTGTTAATGGTGTAGCCTAAACTTGGTGTGGACATTTTCTTTTGTATATATATATATATATATATATATATATATATATATATATATATATATATATATATATATATATATATATATATATAATTATTTTTACATGAATGTACTTAAGGATTTTCATAGACACAGTTTCAGCATCGACACTTTACATTAAGTATAGTAAAATGATAATTATGGTAATACATTTTCTCAAATAACATTACGTTATACTTGTGGATTCTTCGCCATTTTATGTGATCGCATTTGCTGACGTTTTCAGTCGCACATGTCACACATGTCACACATACCCACACCCTTACACATGCGCACATGCGCACACACACACACACACACACACACGCACACACACACACACACACACACACACACACACACACACACACACACACACACACACACACACACACACGTGCGAGCGCGCGATACTGTGTGAGTTGGAAAATAAAAATTAAACAAAAGCAAAACAAAAAATACCAACAAGAAAACCCCCAACAACATACAGATAATTATATATAAAATAAAAGAGAGTCGGAGTGAGTGGCAAAACTCTCTCTCTCTCTCTCTCTCTCTCTCTCTCTCTCTCTCTCTCTCTCTCGCGGAAGGTCACGAGACGCGAAGCAGACAGGGCGTACATTTTCTGTGAGCTACAGTAAAACTCGTAATTCATACAAAAATGCCAGTTACTGGACTTCCAGCGGCTGTGGAGAGGACCTTAGGCGCCCTGCTGACTGACAATGCAGTCTCCAGCTGGAAAGTGGCAGGAGAAGGGGACAGCGTGGTTTTTGTCTTGCGACTTAAACCAGTGGACACAGCAGTGTCAACCAACATGGCGGATCCAACAGTGAATCGCAGCACACAAGTACAATACTATAGGAAAAAATCCTACTCCCAAACCCGCAGGGATTTGGAACGCTCTCGAAAGCATAAAGAGAAGCAGGCAAGTGTTGTGTGTGAAAGTGACTGTGTCTTCAGTGCCTCGAGTCCACCTGACAAAAGTGTAGAACAGCAGAATGCAGCATGCACAGATACGCATAGAGTAGACCTACCAACAGCACACACACAGGACATCAACACAAAAACATCAGTTAAGTTGCTATCATCGGTTGATTTAGAACCTCCCTGTATGTCTGATTGTAGTGACTGTGCTGATATGTGTGTTTTGCAGCCTGAGGTGAACGATGATAATATTGTTGGTGCATTCGACAAAGGAAATGTCAAACAGTATGTGGCTACTCTAACTGATAGATCGGTACAGAAAAGGCTGAGAGACAGACAAAGAAATACACACTTTAGAAAATCTGTCCTACATCATTCAGATGGTGAAGATATTGTGACCTGTGAGTCAGATGACATTGTGATCCAGCTCGCATGCCAACCAGACACTGAGCCAGTATGTGTGTACTGGTTTGTCAAACAGCAAGAGAAAAACATGTTAAAAGAGGAACGTGTCAAACTCGCCAGTTTGCGGAATGGGAAGCGAATCCAGAACACACTACACACGGAGACCCTTTCGCGTGCTTCAAGGGACTTGGCGACACTTAGAGAACTATTACATCGCTGTCTTGGCTAGCCTAGGCGACTGTGTGTGACAATGACTGGACGAAAGAAAGGCTCGGAATGCCGTAACATATCCGGACTGTAAAGAGTGTCCTCGTGATGTACATTACAAATCAATGCTGTGGTTTCCATGGCATGGAATGGTGTTGTGTGTCAGCTTAAAGCAATTATCATTATCGTTATTCGGCAACCCCCTTCATGTATGGGCCAGTGGCCTTTTTTCATGAATAAATCTTTCGAGTTCGAGTTCGAGTTCGAGTTCTCTCTCTCTCTCAATATTAGACATGACCATTTAATTGTCACACAAACACTAAACACGTAGTTTGTGTAGTTTGTGTAGTTTGTGACCCACGTCATTATTTCAAAAACTCTATCCACTCTCATCAACAA
The DNA here is from genome assembly GCA_030674155.1 of Stramonita haemastoma. Lineage (NCBI taxonomy): Eukaryota > Metazoa > Mollusca > Gastropoda > Neogastropoda > Muricidae > Stramonita > Stramonita haemastoma. The sequence continues at coordinate 3,121 of JASPKP010006281.1, forward strand.
AATATTGTATGGCCTGAAAATATGTATCGTTTGAAAATAAAGTCAGTTGTTTCTTGGTTAAACATTGTTGTGTTCATTTGGAATAGTCTTATAAGGGCTGTTTGTTATGACTGTTATTTTTTTGTTGGTGTGTTTGTTTGGAGAGGATTATTGGTTTTGTTTCTGTTTATTTGTTGTTGTTTTTCTGGTGTGGTCCTTTTTGTTTTTGTTTGTTTTCGCTCCCCTGCTGGACCCCAAGGTTTACTAATGGTGAGATTTTCTTCTTCTTTTTTTTCTTTTTTTTTTTTACCTTGCATTGCAGGTTATATTCACTCATAAAGCACATACATCTTCGTCAATACAAAACGTTCATTTATCGTCCAATATCATTTAAAGTGGAAGATGTTAAAGCGAAAACAAACAACAAAATCTTCAATGCCAATACAGTGTGTAGCCTTCTGACATTATGATTATGTTACACATATCAATATTTTAATTATCTTGCAAGGGATTTTTTTGGGGGGGGAAAAAACGGTGTAGAGTTACATTTATCTTGAGTATCTTCATTAATACTAGAACAGAGGTAACAGAATAGCAATAACGACAAAAATCAAGTTTAACAGAAAAAAGTATATAAAAAGAGTTTTGTTACAGATGAAGCAAGGCCTAAAAAAATATGTATTAAACCAAGTATAGAGTGAATGTGTACAGCTACTTTAATATTTTATGTGGGAAAGCAAATGCATGGTTATATGTAACATCCCCTTTCCTCCCCGAATGGTGAGATTTTGTGTATGCAACTGTTTACCCATTATCAAGGTAGCTGCATTCCGACTTCGGGGATGATGTCTAAACGTGACACCAATGTGCATGTAATTTTGTACATGTTGTCACCCTTTCTCACCAGCACAAAATGGCCCGGTCTTTTATGTATGTGTGTGTGTGTGTGTGGGAGGGGAGGGGGAGTAATTTATATAAAACTATAACTTAAAAAAGCAAATCAGGCGCTTCCATTCAACCTATTCTTAAACACGCGACCACTCTTCCGACATGACCCACTCTTCTGAAAGGTGGAACGGGTTTTAACGTGTGCTCAAGATTTTTATGCATGCATGCATTCACACAATGGAACCTCGGAACATCTGAAGGACTTTGAGGGGGAGGAGGGGGGGGGGCGAGTGGAGTTAGCACTGATGTTAGGGAGAAAATCTTCTCCAAGGGGTGCTTTGGTAGTGGCTCGAACTCTGGCAATCTGATCGTGACAGCAACGTTCTAACCATGAGGCTATCCCCTCCTCCACCACTCCCCAACCCCCAGTTTTGTTTTGTTGTTTGTTTGTTTGTTTGTTTGTGTGTTTTATTTCATTTGTTTGTGTTTTTCTTTCTTGGTGATATCCCGTTTTGTTCCGGTTTCTCTGTCTGTCTGTCTACGCTTCCTTGTCTACACGCCCCCTCCTTTTATTCTTCTTCTTAGGTTTGGTTTTCTTAGTACGTGCACTGCATGTGTGTTGGCTCCTCTGTGTGTGTGTGTGTGTGTGTGTGTCTGTGTGTGTGTGTGTGTGTGTATGTGTGTGTGTGTGTGTGTGTGTGTGTGTGTGTGTGTGTGTGTGTGTGTGCTTGCGTGAATACATATACATATATATGGGAGGGGGGGGGGCGTGCTTGTGTGAGTATATATATATATATATTTTTATATATATATATCTATTTATTTATTTATTCATAGGGAGGGAGGGCGTGGGCGGTACGTGTGTCTGTGTGTGTCTGCCTCTGTGCGCATGCGCGCACGAGCGTGCGTGTGTACGTGTTCAGTGTATGCATGTCTGTGCTGGTAGAAGGGAGGTCGGAGATGGGGGAATGAGGAGGGGAGATGAGGGCTATAGTAATATGTGAGTGGGAGGGAGGGATCAAGCGACAGGAGTTGCTGACCCTGGAAAAACGGATGAGACGCTGTCACAAGGGAGACAACCCCGTACTTATCTTCTCTCACTTGAAAGTATTCTGAAGGCGTACTGGGTTTTCCCTGTCTCTCTCTTTTTTTTTTTTTTTTGGTACAGATGATGCATCTGTGCCTTTCGTTTGCAAGACTGCAGGATTTTGTGATTTTATTTTATGTCTGGGGTTTTTTCTCTGCGTGTTTATAGTTTGATATATAATATAGCTTTTTCTAATATATTTAGTATAGCTCGCGCGTAGCCTACAGACACACGCATGCACGCACGAACGTACGCACACACATACACACGCACACACATACACACGCACGTTCGCGCGCGCGCGCGCACACACACACACACACACACACACACACACACACACACACGCACGCACGCACGCATACACACATACATACACACACACACACGCACGCACGCACGCATACACACATACATACACACATACATGCACACGCACGCACACACACATACGCACGCCAATACGCGCGCCCGCACACACACACGCACGCACGCACGACACCACACACACACACACACACACACACACACACACACACACACACTCACTCACTCACTCACTCACAAACGCACGTATGGCTGGAATACGTTAATGATTGCCAGATTGCTGTACCTTTACTTTGACAGTCAGTAAAGGTGCATCAGTATCAAAACCGACACTTTGGGGGTTTTGCCTTATAGGTACATAGACTGAGATTTACCTTGATGTATCCGTTTGCAAACATAAGCCAACCAGCCAGCCAGCCAGCCAGCCAACCAGACCCTTACATGCTGTACATACACGCCCCCTCCTCCCCTTCAATCTCCTTTAATCCCCCTCCCCCCTGCCCCAAGCTTTTTTTTCCCCTTTTTTTTCGAGGGGGAGGGGGGGTTGTCCACCCTCACTACCAATACTGATCATCTATGTGTGGAGGGGGAAGGGCTAGGGGGGGTTGCTGGGAGTGGGTGTATCAGCGCAAATGTGACCTAGAAATACTTATGTTAACATCCTGATTTAGATTTCCATTTGCTATTGCATTTAGCGTAATCCTGATTTCATTAATTTTACTGGCTGGATGTTGAGAAAGAAAGAAAGAAAGAAAGAAAAGAAAGAAAGAAAGAAAGAAAGAAAGAAAGAAAGAAAGAAAGAAAAAGAAAGAAGAAAGAAAGAAAAAGAAACAAACAAACAAACAAAGATAGAAAGAAGAAAGAAAGAAAGAAAAGAAGAAAGAAAGAAAGAAAGAAAGAAAGAAAGGAATAAACGAAAAGAAAAGAAAAAAAGAATCACAGCCTGCTGGTGTTAAAAAAATGTTGCCCTCGGAAACAATAAAGGCACACCATCTGAAAAATGCAGTGCTGTACCGTATCAACACTTAGCAAGGAGCTAAGCCTAAAGGGAAAGCCACCCTCTCTCTCTCTCTCTCTCCTCTCTCTCCTCTCTCTCTCTCTCTCTCTCTCCTCTCTCTCTCTCTCCTCTCTCTCTCTCTCTCTCTCTGGCCTAGTGGTCAGAACATTGCGCTGGCAATTTGACGACACGGGTTCGAGTCCGGTCGAGGAAATTTTTCTCCTGGAGTTAACATCAGTGCCGACTCCACTCTCCCCAAAAGTCTTTCGGATGAGACTTTAAAACCGAGGCCCCGTGTGCGAACGCACGCAGAACATCTTGCGCACACGTTAAATCCTGTTCCGCTTTTCGTAAGAGTAGGCCATCGTGTGCCGGTGGGAACAGATGACAATATTTACAAAAACTGCATACACACGGGGACCGGATGAAAAAAAGCACATGACTGCTTATTCTGTTATCCTCGATTTAAAAGAATAAATAAATAAATAAATCTCTCTCTCTCTCTCCTCTCTCTCTCTCTCTCTCTCTCCTCTCTCTCTCTCTCCTCTCTCTCTCTCCCTCTCTCTCTCTCTCTCTCTCTCTCTCTCTCTGAACCACACCCTACACACATACTTACACACCTACACACACATTCTCTTTCGGACCCTTAATGCTCCTCTCTTGTTCTTCAATCTATCTCTGTCTGTCTGTCTGTCTATCCCCCCTTCTCTCCCCCCCCCCCCCTCTCTCTCTCTCTTTCTCTCTATCTCTCAGCCCACACGAACCTGTCAGAATGCATGTCATGTCACTATGTCAGTGTCCGCATGTCAGGGAATGGTTATCACCAAACAAGCTTTGTAAACAGACCACTAGTGCCTTGTTCACTTCGCAACACTGGTTACAGATGAATGAATGAAGGGAGGAAGGAATGAAGGAAGGAAAGAGTGAATGTCTCCAAATGAATGTTTGTGTGTCATTTTAAAGATTTGTTTCGCTCCTTGGGGGCTAGAACTCCAAGGTTCACCAATGGTGAGATGTTGCGTATGTGACCTTCTTTTGCCCACCATGAACATACATACATACATACATACATACATACATACATACATACATACATACATAC
>JASPKP010006282.1:0-14513 GCA_030674155.1 Stramonita haemastoma
CCGAAATATAAATATATGTACTCTGTCTGTCTGTCTGTCTGTCTGTCTGTCTGTTTGTCTGTTTCACTGTGTGTGTGTGTGTGTGTGTGTGTGTGTGTGTGTGTGTGTGTGTGTGTGTGTGTGTGTGTGTGTGTGTGTTCTCTCTCTCTCTCTCTCTCTCTCTCTCTCTCTCTCTCTCTCTCTCTCTCTCTCTCTCTCTCTCTCTCTCTCTCTCTGTGTCTCTCTCTCTCTCAAAACGTTACATATACAACAAGCTGTTCTTTGTGATGTTATAGCGTGATTTCACCAGATATACTTTCTGTAGAATTCTGACAACCCCCTTTTATGTGAACATATGACGGAGAAAAACATGCTGAGAGGAACTAATGGAAAAATATCAAGCACACAAGCACGCACATATGTACATCTGCACTCCCGAACGCGTGCACATGTTTTCTTGTTCACAGGCGCACGAAGGAGCATACACACATACACACATATGCCTAGAAGCATACAAGCACGCACACACACACACCGCGCGCGCGCGCACACACACACACACCACACAACATGTACACACACACACAAACACACACATACACACACTCAAGTACCCCCCTCCAACACACACACACACACACTCATACACACACTCACACACACACACTCTCACACACACACACTCAAGTACCCCCCCACAACACACACACACACACACACACACAACACTCATACACACACTCACACACACACACACTCACACACACACACACACTCACACATCACACACACACACACTCGCACACACACACTCATACACACACACACACACACACACACACACACTCACACACACTCTCACACACACCACACACAACACACACACACACTCACACACACACACACACACACACACACACACACACACACACCACAACACACACACACACACACACACCATCTCATTAACCAAAAAAAGAATCGTCTTTTCCATTCACTAAACATGCCCACACGAACAAAGCACCTTTGCTTAACGAACCAACATTCGCCTATCATTAAAATCAAACAAGCCCACAAAACGAAACCAAAAAACAAAACACAACAAAACCAGACCAAATAAAACTCCAGAAGAAAGAGAGCGTTACAAAGCCCCTGCTCTCATCAGCATATTGTGCCGGCATTGCAAGTGCTGCTATTACGTTGTTCTGAGGGGATCAAAACGCTATTCAGTCCAAAGAAGAGCATTGCTTTCTTCTTCTAGGCTATTCGTCTTTCTTCTTCTTCTTCTTCTTCTTCTTCTTCTTCTTCTTCTTCTTCTTCTTCTTCTTTCTTCTTCTTCTTTTCTTCTTCTTCTTCTTCTTCTTCTTCTTCTTCTTCTTCTTCTTCTTTTCTTGTTCTTGTTCTTGTTCTTGTCTTCTTCTTCTTCTTCTTCTTCTTCTTCTTCTTCTTCTTCTTCTTCTTCTTCTTCTTCTTCTTCTTCTTCTTCTTCGCTATTCGTCTTTCTTGTTCTTGTTCTTGTTCTTCTTCTTCTTCTTCTTCTTCTTCTTCTTCTTCTTCTTCTTCTTCTTCTTCGCTATTCGTCTTTCTTGTTCTTGTTCTTGTTCTTGTTCTTGTTCTTGTTCTTGTTCTTTCTTCTTCTTCTTCTTCTTCTTCTTCTTCTTCTTCTTCAGAGAGAGACAGGGGGGAGAGACAGACTGACAACAAAGAGAAGGTGGAAAATTCTATTAAAAAAAGAAAAGAGAGAGAGAGGGAGAGGAGACACAGAGAAAGAAAGAAAGAAAGAAAGAAAGAGAGAGAGAGAGAGAGAGAGAGAGAGACAGACAGACAGACAGACAGACAGACAGACAGACAGACAGACAGACAGACAGACAGACAGACAGACAGACAGATAGACAACAAAGAGAAGGTGGAAAACTTTATTAAAAGAAAAAAAAGAAAAGAGAGAGAGAGAGAGAGAGGGACAGGAGACAAAGAGAAAGAGAGGGGGTAGAGACAGACAGACAACAAAGAGAAAGTACAAAACCTATCGTGAGAGGAAAAAGAGACAGAGACAGACAAACAGAGATGCAGAGGTGGCAGAGACAGACACAAAAATCCAGACAGATAGAGACATAGACACAGAGAGAAACAGAGTGAAGGAGTGTGAAAAGACAGAGAAGAAGAGAGGAGAGATGGGGAAACAGAGAGACAGACAGAGACAAGGACACAGAGCAAGAGAATTGGTGGTGACGCAGAGACAGACAGAGACACACACACACAGACAGGCAAGCGGACAGACACAGACAGGCTGACAGACAGACAGTACAGACATGCAAACCTACGTACAGGCAGATAGACTGACAGAGACAGACAGACGCAGACAGGCTGACAAACAGACAGGCAGACAGACAGACAGACAGACATACAGGCGGATAGAATGACAGAGACAGACAGACGCAGACAGCTGAAAACAAATGCAGACACATACAGGCAAAGAGAGACAGACAGACTCAGAGACCGAAGCAAACACAGACAGGCAGATAGATAGACCCAAAGAAACAGACACAGACAAATAGACAGATACACAGACAGACATAATCAGACAATAGCAAACATAGACAGAAAGACAGACAGATACAGACAGACAGACTCAGAGACAGACGCATTGATAGACAAACCAAAACAGAGCCACAGACAGACAGGCAGGCAGACAGACACCGGGCAGAGACAGATACGGACAGACACAGACAGACAGAAACAAACAGAAAGACAGACAGACAGACAGACACAGAAACAGAAACGGGACACAGATACACACAGACAGCAAGACAGGTGCAGACATAAACAAACGCCCAGACAGGTAAAGCCGTTTTTCCTTTTAATTTTACCTGCCACCACCGCCAAAAAAGAAAAAAAAAGAAAGAAAGAAAGAATTATTTTTTTTAATGTTTACATCTTAGACCCACACACCGCAGCAATCTTTCTTTCCACTTGACAGCATTTAGACGATAAAACCAGGTCTCTCTCGTGAAACCTGCATTTTACGCAGGTAAAAAGAACACACGGCAAACAAAAAAATCAAAGACAAAAAAATGATCTAGCAAAACTAATGCAAACGGATCCACTCTCTACAGAGAAGACGATAAAGCCACTTCTATATCTTAGTTTGTCTGGGTTTTAAAAAAAAAAATAATGGGTGGCGTTACCTTGCGGCGACGCTATGTTATTAGAAAGGACACCCACATTTTGGGAAAGTGTAGGGATTATAAAAATTGGGGTAGTTACAACTTGACTTGCAGTTGTTGCTGTTGCTGTTGTTGTTGTTGTTGTTGTTGTTTTTGAAATGACATATTCCTGCATTTTTTTTTGTTCCTAACTCTTGCTTTATTTTGTTATGTAAAATCATGGACTTCATTGCACTTCATTTTTTCCCCATTTTGAGATAATAAAAGGGTTTTATTTTCTGGTTTTTCTTAAAGGGTTTTCATTCTTTCTTTCTTTCTTTTCTATTTTGCTTTCTTTCTTACTTTCTTCCTTCCTTTCTTTCTTTCTTTCTTTCTTTTCTTTCTTTCTTTCTTTCTTTCTTTTCTTTCTTTCTTTCTTTCTTTCTTTCTTTCTTTTTTTTTTTCTTTCTTTCTTTCTTTCTTTCTTTCTTCTCTTTTGTCTTTCTTTTTTTTTTTTTAAATGTAGATCGGTGGTCTAGAGGTAACGCACTTGCCTAGACAGCCAGAAGTTCGGGTTCAAAGTGTGGGATGGTTCGATCCCTGTTTGGGCCCGAAGCTTCCCCCTTCCCCCTCCACGCCATCTACTAGGCCGTGAGAGTGGTGGTCTGGTGCTAGTCTTTCAGATGAGACGCTAAACCCATCTGTAACACACATTTAGCTCATGTAAAAGAGCCCACTGCTACAAGAGAGCTGTCCTTGGCTACATTATGTAGAAAAAGCCACTCTGATAGGGAGCGAAGTGTTAGACCTCAGCTTCTCTAGGGGCCAGCATATTGAGAACGGTGCCCATCTCCTCTCCTTCGCTGCTTTACCTTCCCTGACCCTAGAGAGGGCAGGTACCCATTGACAGCTGGGTGAACTGGGGACTGCACTGAAACCAAAACGCACAAACGGTCACCCATCCACTTTTGTAACTACGCTTAATGTTGCGTAACCTTGGCTGGCGAAAAGTGATCGCTCTGACCACTGAGCTATCCCGCCCCGAGGTAAGATATTAGATAGAGATTTAAGCAACAAGAAACACTCTTAACTTGATAAAGAGATTATAGATATAAGCAACAAAAACCACTCTCAACTTTATAAAAAGATTATAGATAAGAGAAACAAAAAAAACACTCTTAACTCAATAGAGAGATTATAGATATAAGCAAAAAACACTCTTAACTTAATAAAGAAATTATAGATATAAGCAACCAAAAACCACTCTCAACTTTATACAGAGATTATAGATATAAGCAACAACAAAACACTCTTAACTTTGTAAACATTTATAGATATAAGCAACAAAAAACACTCTTACCTTTATAAAGAGATTATAGATATAAGCAACAATAAAACACTCTTAACTTAATAGATTATAGATATAAGCAACCAAAAACCACTCTCAACTTTATAAAGATATTATAGATATAAGCAACAACAAAACACTCTTAACTTTGTAAACATATTATAGATATAAGCAACGAAAAACACTCTTACCTTTATAAAGAGATTATAGATACAAGCAACAATAAAACACTCTTAACTTAATAGATTATAGATATAAGCAACTAAAAACCACTCTCAACTTTATATAGAGATAATAGATATAAGCAAAAATAAAACAATCTTAACTTAATAAAGAGATTATAAATATAAGGAAAAAAAACACTCTTAACTTAAATCTGACTTCTTCCTTAACTGCTCAAGGAGTCGTGGGGGCACTATACTGAGGTTCTCTGGCAGTGTTTTGTGTGTGTGGGAGGGGGGAGGGAGGGGAGGAGGAGGCAGATCGCACCTGGCGGAACCCCCCCCCCCCATCCCTCTCCGATAGGTTGTACTCTCACACAAAAAATGTGGAACCGCCCATTTTCTTTTTACATTCAAAAACAGGTAAATTCGTTCTTGATCTACAATTTTTCTTCTCTTCCCTTCTCTTCTCTGTCTGTCTGTCTGTCTGTCTGTCTGTCTCTGTCTCTCTCTGTGTGTCTTTCTCTGTCTCTCTCTGTCTCTCTCTGGCTTGATGAAAAAAAGCAAAATTATTGCTTACTCAATGTACCATCTGGAAATAAAATTTTGATTTGATTTTGATTTTGATTTGATTTAATTTGATCTCTCTCTCTGTCTCTGTCTGCCTGTCTGTCTGTCTGTCTGTCTGTCTGTCTCTCTCTCTCTCTGTCTCTCTCTCTCCCCCCCCCCCTCTCTCTTTCCTCTCAGGGAAGAGGGCGGGGGAAAAGAAAATTAAGCTCCGAATCCATAAACAAATTAAAAGATGTGCTCTTGTCTCTCTTTAAAACATTTTTTTTTAATAACAAAGAAAAAAACCCCAAAATCAAGACCATGTGTGATACTTCCTCCTCTCCATGTTGACCTAACAGGCAGCCTCAGGTAAAGGTAGAGAGAGTATACACACACACGCACACGAACACGCACACGCACACACACACACGCACGCACACACACACGCGCGCGCGCGCCACACACACACTCACACACATACACATGCATGCACGCATACACACATACACACACGCACGCACGCACACGCGCGCACGCACGCACATACACACACGCACGCACGCACACGCGCGCACGCACGCACATACACACACACACACAACACACACACACACACACACACACACACACACACACACACACACAAGGTGTATAGTGTTATTTCCGTAAGCTAGAAAGGGGAGATGGGAGTGAATGAGTTTTGCCGACACAACACATAGGCTCTGTGTTTTTCAACATCATCTACCCCCACCCCCCCACCCTTCTCCACTCTCTATCTCTTTTGCGTGTGGGTGGGAAGGCATTGAGAGATTGTTGTCATCATTTTGAAAGAATTACTTGTGTGTGGCGGTTCGCGGTCAGATGTGTTTCCTCTTTTCTCTGTATTTTTTTCCTAGCAAAAATTGTTATTATTCTTTCTCCGTTTTTAAAGAAAACATGTCTGTCTCAGAGTGCGTTTGTTTTATGTTACAGTTATTAGATCATTGATAAATATAAAAAATGAGCAAATATTATGTTGACAGTTAAACGGTTTTACGGACTTGGTAAATAGTGTCATGGACTTTGAAAATATCTTGATAGGTGAACGATTGTACGTGATTTTTCCTAGTAACTGGAAGTTTTATTAACTAAGTAAATGATTATCTTAATGAATACACAATATTATGAACTTTCCAGTAACATTAGTTTTTCTGTCCGTCGGCTTCAGCTCCGAGGTTCACCAACGGTAAGATTCTGCATGTCCGACAGTTGGGATTTGTTTTGCCTACCATTAAGGTAGCTACATTCCGACTTCTGGTTTTCAAAGATTTTAGTCTTTAAATGAAACAAGTACCTCTAGAGATACACAGTTGTTTGAACTTTTCCAAGTAACTTTAACTCTTTTAGCTTAAAGGGATATTTGTAGAGATAATTAGTTTTTATGGACAAGTTCAGTAATTTGGTTGGATGACCTCCCTTGCATCCTTTTAATAGGATCTTTAAGAATGAAGCACAGAGATTCCTTAGATGCTGGTTTCAATAGTTTTTTATTTTAGAAATGAGAATAAATGTTGAAAGCAAACAGCATTTTGGAATCATAGCAACAAACTTGTAGCTGACTGTGTGATCGATAGCCTAGTGGTCAGAACATTGCGCTGGCAATTTGACGACCCAAGTTCGATTCCTGTTCGAGGGATTTTTTCCCTGGAGTTAACATCAGTGCTGACTCCACTCTCCCCAAAAATACTTTGGTGAAACTATAAACCGAGGCCCCGTGTGCGAACACACGCAGAACATTTTGCGCACACGTTAAATCCTGTTCTGCTTTTCGTAAGAGTAGGCCATTGTGTGCTTGTGGGAACAGATGACAAGATTTACAAAACTGCATACACACAGGGACTGAATGTACAAAAGCACATGAGAGCTTGAGCTTATTCCATTATCCTAGATATAAAAGAATAATAATATTTTTTTAAAAGGGCTTTACTTTCTACTCTATTTATACCTGGGATTTTTGTGAAACATATTTTGAGCACATTTTCTTTCTCCTTGGCACATCATCTTTTGGTGGCAGTTTCAATAGGCCACAAGCATATGAAACCTTCTCCTGAAAGCGATTGGCATTTCTGATGGATGAACAGTGTCTGGCTGTGAGGTACCACCGAGGGGGAGCTTCAATCACCGCCACAACCTCTGACGAAGGCTTATCCACGAGCCGAAACTAGAGTCAGGGCAGGCCAAATGCATGGTTCTTACTCAGAAATGGCTAAAATGCTCTCATTGAAAGATGTTATTTGCCAGGTTTTCTTCATTAATAGAATAAAGAATTTGATAAATACATATCAAAATGATAGAGAAGATGTACCCCCCCCCCTCTCTCTCTCTCTCTCTCTCTCTCTCTCTCTCTCACACACACACACACACACACACACACACACACACACACACACACACACACACACACACACACACACACACACACACACACACAAGCCTAAACATACAGATAAAATTATCAGAAAAATGGTTCTCAGTTTAACACAGAAAACTTCCGCCGTGTAAGCAAGGAAGAATAACTTTGTACGGCAAATTTCGACATCTTTTCTATCCTCTTTCATTCTCTGATAATGCACCACGGTCATATCCATATTCTTACTCACGTCATTTGTCTCATCTTCTGTCTTTTGGGGTTTATTTTTTATACACGTAGTGCTATTCTAATTGACTTAAACTGACTTGGTAAAGATGTTTCCTTAACCTAGGGGGTCGTTAAGGAGCGAGGCATCAGAGACCTCAGCTTCTCTAGGGGCCAGCATCTTGAGGGCGGCGCCCATCTCCTCTCCCTCGCTGCTTTACCTTCCCTGACCCTAAAGATGGCAGGTACCCACTGACAGCTGGGTGAATTGGGGGACTGGTACTGAAGCTAAGGTGCGCAAACGGTCACCCATCCACTTGGTAACCACCCTCAACGCTGCTTCACCTTATCTTGGGGAGAAAGCGAGCGCTCTCACCACTGAGCTATCCTGTCCCCAACTGACTTGACCTGATTTTTTTTCAAACAGCAAGTTGAAACTGGCGGAGCCCATCCCTCTTCAGGTAGCAGTGTGCATGCTGGGTATGTTGGTGTCATCTCATCCCTACTATAGCCCACAGCTGGCACACTGTGCCACAAAAACATGGACACGGATTTAACGCACGGGCAAGACGTTTGCCTGTGTTGGGCACACGAGACCTCGTGTTCGAGTCTCACCCAGAATTTTAGCAGAGTGGTTTTGCTTGTTGGTAATTGCAGGAGACACCCTCTCCCCCTCCTCTTTATTTCCTCCATTCATCCCCTCCTTCCTTCCTCCTCCTCCTTCCTCCTCCTCCTCCTCCTCCTCCTCACCCTTCCCCCTCCTCCTCCCTGGTCTCTTTCTGCTGAGTTTTCTCAGCGCTCAGTTACTTTGTTTGGCTGTATTTATTTTGTTGTTCTTTGTTGTTGTTTTCTTTCTAAATATATTCGTCTTCTCGTTGTATTTTTGTTGTTGTTATTTCTTTTTCTTTCTAAATATATTTGTCTGCTCTTACTCCCCGCCCCCTCCCTCCCCCCACTTTGTTCTGCTTTTTGTTCAGGCTGCCACGCAAGCAAAGAAATGAAACGGGGTGGGTAGGGTGGGGTGGGGAGGGAGGGCCAGCCTGTGTGGAGAGGAGGAAAGAGTTGAGGTTGGAGGCAAACTAAGAATGACTAGAAAATAAAAGGGTTGAGAAAGAGAGAGACAGAGATAAGAGAGAGAGAGAGAGAGAGAGAGAGAGAGAGAGAGAGAGAGAGAGAGAGAGAGAGAGAGAGAGAGAGAGAGAGAGAGAGAGAGAGAGAGAGAGAGAGAGAGAGAGAGAGAGAGGGAGAGAGAGAGAACAAATTTTGAACAAATTTTTATTTTTCAGAGGGTAATAGATTAAGCATTACATGCTGTTTTACATCCAGCCCTCAAAGAGAGACAGAGACAGAGAGAGAGAGAGAGAGAGAGAGAGAGAGAGAGAGAGAGAGAGAGAGAGAGAGAGAGAGAGAGAGAGAGAGAGAGAGAGAGAGAGAGAGAAAGAGAGAGAGAGACAGAGAGAGACAGAGAGAGACAGAGGGAGCGTGCATATATGTATGTATGTGCGTGTGTGCATGTGAGTGGTGAATGTGTAGGCATGAGAAAGAGACAGACAAAGACACAGACAGGAGAAAAGAGAGACGGAGATGAAGAAGGAGGGAGAGAAAGAAAGAGAGAGGTGAGAGGTGGATAGGGAGGTCGGGATGAGAGAGAGAGGGGGGAAGAAGAAAGGAGGGAGACATAGATAGATAGATAGATAGATAGATAGATAGATAGATAGATAGATAGATAGATAGATAGATAACACACAGACAGACAGACACACAGACAGACAGACACACAGACAGACACACAGACACACAGACACACAGACAGACACGCAGACAGACAGACAGAAAATTAGACACACAGACACACACAGAGACAGAGACGGTCTTCAAAATGAACAGAGATAGAGTGTAGGACAGACAGACAAGCAGGGCTGTTATTTTAAGAACCCCGTATTTACCCGAGTTGTGGTTTTCACAGCTTGAAAGCACAGACAGACAGACAGACAGTCAGACAGTCAGACAGACAGACAGACAGACAGACAGTACAGGCTTAGGGAGTGTTTTGGTGAAGCAGGGCTGTTATTTTGATCACCCCGTCTTAGTTTGGTTTTTCACAGCTTAAAAGCCCAGACAGACAGACAGACAGACAGACAGACAGACAGCCATACATACAGTCAGACATAAAGACAAACAGAGAGGCATATAGACAGACGAACATAAAGACAGACAGAGAAACAGATAGACAGACAGACAGACAGACAGACAGACAGACAGATAGACAACCAGACAGATTAGACAGCCAGACAAGACAGGCAGACAGACAGACACACAGACAATCAGTCAGATACACACACATAATTATATATATACACATATACACACAGACACACATACATGCATACATACACAAGTCCCCCCCCCCTCCCCCCCCCCCCCACACACAGAACACAACACAACACAACACAACACACACACACACACACACACACCACAACACACACACGCACGCACCACACACACACGCACACACACACACACACACACACACACACACACACACACACACGCACGCACAGAAGAACAGGCAGTCAAGACAGACTGCTAGCAAAATATAAGGTGATGAAACGTATTTGTTAGGTAGTAAGCGTGTTGTTTGGTAACACTTGCTTTTTCTATACGAAGAGTTCAGTGGAGGTTTTTCAAGGCTTAAAATCTTTCGCTACATTCCTCTAGCTAGGATGCGGAAAAACCGCTGACGGATTCATCGCATTGTTGGTGGTGGTGTGGAGGAAGATGGGGTGGGGGTTGGGGTTGGGGGGGTGGATGGTGGGGGTGGTGATGTGGGGATGGTGGTTGGGAGATGGGGGTTTGTGTTGGGGAGGGTGGGGTAGGAGGGTGGTGGTAGGGTGGTGTGTTTAGGAAGGTGGGTGGTGGTGGTGGGTTGTGGTGTGTGTGTGTGTGTGTTGTGTGTGTGTGTGTGTGTGTGTGTGTGTGTGTGTGTGTTGTCTGTCTGTCTGTCTGTCTGTATCTGTCTGTTTGTCCGTCTGACTGACTGTGCGTCTGTCTATTCTGTCTGTCTCTCTGTCTCCCCCCTCTCTTCTCTCTCTGTCTGGCTCTGTCTGGCTCTGTCTGTATATCTGTCTGTCTGTCTGTCTGTCTGTCTCTGTCTGTCTCTGTCTGTCTGTCTGTCTGTCTGTCTGTCTGTCTGTCTGTCTCTGTGTCTGTGTCTCTGTGTCCTCTGTCTCTGTCTCTCTCTCTCTGTCTCTCTCTCTCAAGACTGGGGAGGGGGAGACACACAGATAAGTTCATGTGTGTGTACAGACAGACAGGAAGACAGACAAGACAGACAGACAAACAGACAGACAGAATCATACAGAAAAACGAAAAGCAGTGCTATCATAACTTTCGCCACTGGAGAACAATTTGAAAGGATGCAGGTAGATTTTCCTATCATTTCATTGCGTATACGGTTACACAACCTTTTTCTGATACGTCTTAGAAAGCAAAGGGTAAGATAGAGAGACAGATGGGGGGGGGGGGGGGGAGTTGGATGTTTGAAAGATAGATGGGGGATGTAGACAGACAGACAGACAGAGGAGAGTGAGAGAGAGAGAGACAGACAGACAGGCAGACACAAACACAGAGAGATAATTTAAGGTAAAGGTAAAGGTAAAGATAACCCGTAACCTAGGCGATCGTAGGGAAGCAAGGCATCAGAGACCTCAGCTTCTCTAGGGGCCAGCATGTTGAGGGCGGCGCCCATCTCCTCTCCTTCGCTGCTTTACCTTCCCTGACCTAAAGAGGGGCAGGTATCCATTTACAGCTAGGTGAACTGGGGGGGGGGGGGGGGGGGGGGACTGTACTGAAGCCAAGGCGCAGAAACGGTCACCCATCCAACGAGTAACCACGCTCGATGCTGTTTAACTTGACTTGGGGAAAGCAAGCGCCTGTGACCATTTAGCTATTCCGCCCCATTAGGGAAAGGAACAAAGCATGGAAAGCAGCATTTTGCATTCAAGCCTAAGATATGGCAAACAAAACAACGAGGGACAGGGAAAGACAGACAGAGGATGAGAGACAGGACAGAGAGAGAGAGAGGGAACGGGAGGTGGAGGGAGGGAGAGAAAGAAAAAAACAGATAAAACAGACATAGACACAGAGATGCGCAGGGCCTGACTTGTCAGGTGCTTAACGGCAGCGCCACAGATTTTTGCTCATAATTCAGACAACAGTAGTTGCTATTTGAAAATTGGACGACGAGAAGATGAAGAAGAATTGCGAGAATGGCAAGAAGAAGAAGAAGAAGAAGAAAGAAAAAGAAGGAAGAAAAGAAGAAGAAGAAGAAAGAAGAAGAAGAAGAAGAAGAAGAACAACAACAACAACAACAACAACAACAACAACAACAACAACAACAACAACAAAAGAAAAAGACAGAAAAAGAAGAAAAAGACAAAGATACGCAACAATACACACAGTAGTCAAAAATATTCACGATAATGCATTTCTGCTGTTTTCCCAAGAGATCCGATAACTCTTCTGTCTCCACGTGATATCCTTTTTGGTCGCCAACAAACATTGTTGTTGACTATTTCCCCCTTGGGGAAAGCGGTGTCAAGGTCTAGAATGACACCTGTGTCTAAAAGGGTCCCTCCGGCCGTAATTCCCGCTTGTACCATCAACAAAAAATAAGGTTACATAAAAAATAAACCCAAACCACCTTCCAGACGGAAGCTCACGCGCTGTCTGAGAGAAAAATGGATGAGACTGAGACAGAAAGAGAGGGAGCGGGGAGAGAGAGAGAGAGAGGGGGGGGGGGAATAGAGAGAGAGAGAGAGAGAGAGAGAGAGAGAGGAGAGAGAGATGAGAAAAGAGAGAGAGAGAGAGAGAGAGAAAGAGCAGAGACAACAGACAGACAGACAGAAGACAGACGAAGACAGACAGAGACAAAGAGAGAGTTTTTGTTATGCAGCATTGCATCCTGTAGACAAGAGGGATAACAAGTTCAGATAAATCTGTGAACATAAGAGAGAGAGAGAAAGACGATAGACAACATAAAGACAAACAGAAAGACAGAAGCAGACAGAAAGACAGACAGAATGCAGAGACAGAGAGACAGAAGAATCAAGCAGAGGGAGAGATAAAGAAAGAGCAAGGCTAAAGAGAAGATGGACAGAAAACAACAACAGAGAGACGACAGACAGACAAAGTACAAAACAAAGCAGAGAAAAAAAAGTTGCTAAAATATTCCCCATAATACATTTAAATTTTTTCCCCCAAAAAATTTCATTGCCTTCCTCTTCTTTTTTTTCATGATACCTTTCTGGTCGCCATAAACTTTTCTGTTAGTTGAGGGGGTTTTTTCCCCCGAGAGAATGGTGACAATTTAAAATAGCCCACCTCTTGGAAGCTCCCCCAGCAAATTCCTGGGCTCACTTTCTTCTTTTTTCTTCTTTTCTTCTTCTTCTTTTTTTCTTCTTTTTTTCTTTTCTTTTCTTCGGAATTCTTCGGAATTCTTCGGAATTCTTCTTTTCTTCGCAATTTTTCTTCTTCGCAATTTTTTCTTCAAAATTCTTCCTCGCAAATTTTTTTCTTTCGCAATTTTCTTCTTCGCAATTCTTCTTTTAGGAAATTTTCCTCGCAATTCTTCTTTTCGCAATTCTTCTTCTTTGAAATTCTTCGAAATTTTTTTGCAATTTTCTTTTGCAATTCCTCGCAATTTTTTTTCTTGGGAATTCTTCGTAAATCTTCGCATTTCCCCCAAACGTCTTCTTCGAACTCTCCTTCATCATGTCGAACTCTCAGACAGCAGCTACTGTAATTGTCATATGAAACAATGTGTTGTACTGCCATTAAGCGCCTGAAATCAGACCCAGTGCGTGGGGGGGGTTGTTCATTTTTAAGTCTTTTTTGAAAAAAATGAGGAAAATGGACCAAAAAGTAGAATAGACAAGAAGGAGGTGATGAGAGGAAAAAAAAAAGGAAAACGGCAGAAAGAAATAAAGAGAGAATTCCTGGCAAACCTAATTTCCAGGTTGGGGATGCATTTATACTGACAGGCCCCAAAAATTTCGGAGGTAGGATACCTTTCAAAAAAAAACAAACGAAAAAAATAACCAAAAAAAAAATAAACAAACAACAGAAGAAATATTCCCTGAGCTCTAGCCCCTATTATTATTGTAAAAAAATGCAACTCTAACAAAAAAGCAGATAATTATTTTCTTTCTTGTCTGATTGTTTATATGCCCTATAAACCTGTTTCCGTTCTGCCCGTTGTCTGGGCTTTGTCTGTTGTCTGTCTGTCTTGTTGTCGTTGTCCTGGTCCCGTTGTTGTCTTCTCTCTCTCCCTTTCTCTTTTCCCCTCCTCTCTCTCTCCTCTCTCTCCCCTCTTTTTTCTCTTCTCTTTTCAGTGTTCATTTTAATTCTCCCCGTTTCCCCCTTTTTTTTCTGTCTGTCTCTCTGTCTTTCAGAAATAATGAAAAGACAAGAAAAGAGGGAAAGGTACATACAAAAAATCCCTAAATTACAATCAGACAGACAGAAGTCAGACATTCAGGGCAGTCAGACAGACAGACAGAAACATTAAAAGGACAGAAATAAAAAAATGGGACCGCATTAAGAACTTTTGCCCAGGGGGAACAATTTAAAATGATGCAATTGGATTTTTGAAACAACCCTTTCCCTCTACAGTTACACAACTTCTGCTGATAGGCGCATAAAGAGAGGGCCCGGGG
>JASPKP010006283.1:0-2500 GCA_030674155.1 Stramonita haemastoma
TTTAACACACAAAAAGCCCAAAGAGAGAGAACCACACACCCCCCCCAAAAAAAAACAAAACGATGGTAAGGTCAAGGCACTGGCAGAACTGCACATCTTTCGAAAGAGGGGTTTGGATGGTTAAAAAGCTGCATCCTCAGTCCTATTGTTGCTAAACAAACCTCAATGTGTCTGCCTTGCGTGCGTGGTTTGTTTTTTTTTTGTTGTTCCTCGGCGAAAACTCCGATGTTGACCACTGGTGAGAATTTTGTGTATGTGACTGGGTTTGTTTTTGTTTTTATCCCTCACCATTAAGATAGCCGCATTTCGACCTCGGGGATTGCTTCGTGTTTAAAAGCTAATGCTGAAAAACAAACAAAGAGGAGACAAAAATGGTGACCGCTAAACCCCAAACAAGAACGATAAGTTTTCTTTTGAACAGACGCACTCTTCTTCAAGGCAGTCAAACTTACAACCGGCCATCCGTTCCACGCACTTTTAGTATGCAGGTATATTGTAAAAAAAAAAAAAAAAAAAAATTTTTAATTATACACGAAACAAAATGGCCAACGTCCTTAAGAGAGATAACCCTCGGTTTCTTCAAACAGTCTTTAATTTGGTGTAAATATACTACAACAGCAACACTGTAAGAAATGTCCAAATATAAATCAGGAACTGAATAATGAGATGTGTAAAGATAAACTAAAAACGAAAAGAGAAATGAAAAGAAAATGTGTTCTGTGTTGCTGTTAAGCTGATAAAGATTAGGGTTTTTTCCTTGCAAAAGTGTTTAGGCAAAACATTAGGCAAGGTTGGTTGTAGCTCACTGTAATGTTCGTTTTTCTAACCAGTTACTGTTAACAGGGAGTTCTGTTTATCTGGTATTTTCTTTAGCAGGCTTCATCTTTTTTCTGTCGCTTCTTTCATGAAGCTTTTAAGCCATTTGCTGTGTCTGTGTGTTTGCTAACTTTTCTACCAGCCTGTGACTAACACACAGAGAAATACACAGACACAGACACACAGACACACACACATAGACACACACACACAGACACACATACATACACACGCACGCAAGCACGCACGCGCACGCACACACACATGCATGCATGCACACACACGCACACACGCACACGCACGAACGCATGAACGCACACACAGACAGAGAGACAGAGAGACAGACAGACAGAGAAAAAGAGAGAGATAGAGAGAGAGAGAGAGAGAGAGAGAGAGAGAGAGAGAGAGAGAGAGAGAGAGAGAGAGAGAGAGAGAGAGAGAGAGAGAGACAGAGACAGAGAGAGAGACACAGAGAGAGAGACACAGAGAGAGAGAGAGAGAGAGAGAGAGAGAGAGAGAGAGAGAGAGAGAGAGAGAGAGAGAGAGAGAGAGAGAGAGAGAGAGAGAGAGAGAGAGAGAGAGAGAGAGAGAGAACAGGCAAGGCAAGGCAAGGCAAGGCAAGGCAAGGCAAAATTCTTTTATTCGAGGATAATAGATAAGCACTCATGTGCTTTTTTACATCCAGTCCCCGCCCTTTTCAGGGAAAACATCAAGATAAAAAGATACTAAACAGTAAAACTATATGCAGTACCAAACAACATAAAGGAATAAGGACATTATACATAATAAGATAATAAAAATGCACACTTTCAGAAGACGAAAATCAGAAGCCACAATAAAATGATTTGATTATAAAAGAAAAGAGAAGCGTTAATAGATAAAGAGCAACCAAAGAAACATAATGAAATAAACAACTTAGCAACCAAGAAAAGTCCACCCAAAAATACTTAGCCACAACATTGTTACAACTCATAACAACAAAATGAACTCAAAAGGAACTAAAGATAATACAATGATTATAATGATGACAATAAGAATAATATCAACAATAGTGATAATAGTATGATAATAATACACGTAAAACTCACTCCTACACGTAGGTTACACACACACACACACACACACACACACACACACACCACACACACACACACACACACACACACACACACATACATACATACATACATACATACATACATACATACATACATACATACATACATACATACATACATACATACATACATACATACATACATACATACATACATACATACATACATACATACATACATACATACATACATACATACATACATACATACATACATACATACATATACGCAACTCACTCACGCATGCACGCTCGCAGGCAAATGCACATACAAATCACACACACACACACACACACACACACACACACACACACACACACACACACACACACACACACACACACACACACACACACACACTTACTCACACTTATATTTATAAGCACATATCCGCAGGCGCACATGTACTTGAGGTGGTAGGGTTTTTTGTTGTTTTTTTCTTAAAATAAAAAAATAAAAAAATAAAAAATTTAGTCATAGAAAAAAGAAGAATGATACAAGTCAAACAATCATATCAGGTGACAATATTATCCTTTCTTTTACATTCATACTTCATATAAAAAAGA
>JASPKP010006283.1:7500-14512 GCA_030674155.1 Stramonita haemastoma
TGTGTGTCTGTGTCTGTCTGTCTGTGTCTGTGTCGGTGTCTGTGTCTGTATGTACGTGTGTACGTGTGTGCGTGTCTGTTTGTTTGTGTGCTTGTGTCTGTGTCTGTGTCTGTGTCTGTGTGTCTGTATACTGTATGCACATGTGCATAATTATATTTGTGTGTGTCTGTGCACGTGTATGCGTGCATGACCGACCAACATGTGCAAGTATATCGATCGGTCTGTATGTCTATCTGTCTATCTGCATCAGTGTTGAATGGATGCATGCATATAAACGTGCCTATGTGAAGACTGACCACACACTGAAACCAGAAACTTATTACCATCACTAAAAGAGTAACTTTGCTAAGGAAAGCTAAAGCAAATATCGGATGAAGGGCGAAAAAAACAAATCAACAGAGAAACCATACAGGGAGAGCAGATGGCATTTGCTCTGTTCTGCCTGAAAAAGAAACCTTTTCACAGACAACAATCTTTTCCTCTAATTGTTCAGGGGGACTTTGATTGAATCTTTCTGTGGTCTGCTTTTGTCAGAATTTCACTGTGTCAGTGAAGAGTATGTTAAGAAAACACTCAGTACGACAGACATCCTTTTGACCCCCAATTCCTGTTTTCTCTGTTAATTCAGTCAGTACCTAGACAAGGTTATCAACCAACTTCATACCTCTGGCTTCTTCCTGTATACTTTCATAGCAAATAATCACGTTTATCTCCTTCGGAAAAGGGTTTAGGCCTAATCTGAATAAACATTTCGTATTTGCATTCGCAAATACACGAACAGAGAGCTCGACAGACAGACAGACAGACAGACAGACAGACAGACAGACAGACAGACAGACAGACAGACATATCTACACACATATCTATATCTACACACCTGTCTACCCTGCCACCCACCCACCCACCCACCCCCACCTTCCTCTCTCTCTCTCTCATCCTCTCTCTCTCTCTCTCTCTCTCTCTCTCTCTCTCTCTCTCTCTCTCCTCTCTCTCTCTCTCTCCTCTCTCTCTCTCTCTCTCTAGCCTAGTGGTCAGAACATTGCGCTGGCAATTTGACGACCCGGGTTCGATTCCGGTCGAGGAGATTTTTCTCCTGGAGTTAACATCAGTGCTGACTCCACTCTCCCCAAAAGTCCTTCGGATGAGACTTTAAACCGAGGCCCCGTGTGCGAACGCACGCAAAACATCTTGCACACGCTAAATCATGTTCCGCTTTTCGTAAGTTAGGCCATCGTGTGCCGGTGGGAACAGATGACATTACAAAATGCATACACACGGGGACTGGATGTAAAAAAGCACAAGAGTGCTTATTCCATTATCCTCGATAAATCAAATCAATCAAATCAAATCTCTCTTCTCTCTCTACCCCTCTCTCCTCTCTCCTCCCTCCCTCCTCTCTTCTCTCTCTCTCTCCATCATCTCATTCTCTCTCTCCTCTCTCTCTCTCTCTCTCTCTCTCTCTCTCCCTCTCCTCTCTCTCTCCTCTCTTCTCTCTCTCTTCTCCTCTCTCTTTCTCTCCTCTCTCTCTCTCCTCTCTCTCTCTCTCTCTCCCTCTCTCTCTCTCTCTCTCTCTCTCTCTCTCTCTCTCTCTCCTCTCTCTCTCTCTCTCTCTCTCTCTCTCTCTCTCTCTCTCTCTCTCTCTCTCTCTCTCTCTCCTCTCTCTCCTCTCCTCTCTCTCTCTCCTCTCTCTCTCTCTCTCTCTCTCTCTCTCTCTCTCTCTCTCTCTCTCTCCCTCTCTCTCTCCTCTCCTCTCTCTCTCTCTCTCTCTCTCTCTCTCTCTCTTCTCTCTCTCTCTCTCTCTCTCTCTCTCTCTCTCTCTCTCTCTCTCTCTCTCTCCTCTCTCTCTCTCTCTCTCTCTCTCTCTCTCTCTTCTCTCTCTCTCTCTCTCTCTCTCTCTCTCTCTCCTCCGCAGCTATACCGATCATCTCAAAATTACCTTACGTTACTCTAACCAATTTGCATGTCGTGCCATTCACAGCACTAAACCTGCCGCCTTTAAATTTGTCGACGATTCTCTTTCTGCGCTTGATGAAAATCAGGTGTCTTTACTACTTTTACTTGACTTGTCTGTCGCCTTTGACATAACTGACCAGACTCTTCTCTTGAAAAGTCTTCTAGACCTTTGCGAAATAACGGAAAAAGTCAGTTTCTTTCAATCGGCCGATCGAGCCCAAACTGTCTCTGTGGGAATTTTTCAATCGTTGCCAGCGGTTCTCTCGTTTCGAGTTCCTCAGGGTCAGTTCTTTGCCTCATTCTCTTTATGTTGTATACCCAGCTAACCTCTTTTATCTATCCGACTCCACTGTCGCCAAAAGTCCTTCGGATGAGACTATATGTCCCGTGTGCGAACACTCGCAGAACATCTTGCGCACACGTTAAAACCCGTTCCGCTTTTCGGAAGAGTAGGTCATTGTGTACCGGTGGAACGGAGGACAAAATTTACACAACTGCATTCACACAGGGACTAGATGTAAAAAAAAAAAAAAAAATTAAGCACAAAAGTGCTTATTCCATCATTCTCGAAAAAAAAGAATAATGTAAAAACTCTCTCTCGTCTTTTTCTCTCAATACTCTGACGTATCGCTTTTTAAAAACAAAATTAAAGAAATGGGGATTGTATGCATACAACAATTAAAGACATGAGGATAATTTTCACAAGCAGAAGAAAGGAGAGAGAGAGAGAGAGAGAGAGAGAGAAGAGAGAGAGAGAGAGAGAGAGAGAGAGAGAGAGAGAGAGAGAGAGAGAGAGAGAGAGAGAGAGAGAGAGAGAGAGAGAGAGAGAGAGAGAGAGAGAGAGAGAGAGAGAGAGTTCAAACTTCAGACTTCAGACTTCAGATTTTTACTAGGCCACAATACAGAAGAATGGTGGGCAAATGGAGTGCGCTTGTGACATTAGTGTTATAGACATAATTACTATCAACATATGAAATACTGTATCAGCAACAATAAAACACGAGAGAGAGAGAGAGTCTGTGTGTGTATGTGTGTGTGCGTGTGTGTGTGTGTGTGTGTGTGTGTGTGTGTGTGTGTGTGTGTGTGTGTGTGTGTGTGTGTGTGCGTGCGTGCGTGCGTGTGTGTGTGTGTGTGTGTGTGTTGTGTGTGTGTGTGTGTGTTAGCAGAGAGTGATCTAGTCTGTGGCTGTGTTTAGTGCCATATGATTCATAGGATCATCCGCCATTGTTCCTCCTTCTGACAGCCGCTTTGTTAATAATAACAGCGCTGGGAATTTATCTGAAACTTAGTGGTCTGGATCGTAACAAAGTAGAGCGGTTAATAAGTTCGGGAGAGTTTTTGTTTATATATATTTGTTTATATATATATATATATATATTTATTTATTTATTTATTTATTTATTTATTCATTTGCTTATATAGACTGATAGGGTAAGGGTGTATGTAGTGTGACATGATTAGCCTGGATCTGTGACGCTGTTTTATAATGGATATAACACTATATAATGGGTTTAGACTATTCAGTGTGCTCTGTCTCTGTCTCTGTCTCTGTCTCTCTCGCTCTGTCTCCTCTCTCTCTCTCTCTCCTCTCTCTCTCTCTCTCTCTCTCTCTCTCTCTCTCTCTCCTCTCCTCTCTCTCTCTCTGTCTTTCGTTCAGTCTCTCTCTCTGTCCGCCTCCGTCTCTGTCTTTATCTCCCTCCCTCCTTCCCTCCCTCTCTCTGTCTCTCTGTCTCTCTCTGTCTCTGTCGATGTCTGTCTGTCTGTCTATCTGTCTGTGTGTGTGTGTGTGTCTCTCTCTCTCTCTCTCTCTCTCTCTCTCTCTCTCTCTCTCCTCTCTCTCTCTTCTCTCTCTCTCTCTCTCTCTCTCCGTAAAATGGCACAGAAGATAAGAGCGTACAAAGGAACGACTGTAAGGAAAGTGAGTGAGTTTGATTTTTACCTCCGTTTTGGTTCCTATCTTTGATTTCTTTTTCTTTGTTCTAGAAATTCATTCGACAAATGATATTTTTCTTTTTATGGTGTTTGTGGGTATTAAAGGAGAAGGTGTGTGTGTGTGGAGGGGGGGGGGTATTTTTGAAAAATAGCCTCGTGTTTATTTATTTCTTTGTGTTGGTCTAGTTGCGTCCGGGTTTGTTTCTTTTTTGGGGGGGGTTGTTTTTTAATTGCTCATTGCAGTAATGTCCTTTTATCTGTAACAATCTTTTTATACTGTCGTTATTGAATTGTAGAGATTTTATTTTCTTCAACAACAAAATAATCACACACACACACACACACACACACACACACACACACACACACACACACACACCACACACACACACACACACACACACACACACACACACACACACACACACACACACACACACCATTCTGCCAAGCAAAATGGATTGCCACCTAGACTGACCAATCACAACGCTTCTTTCACAAGAAGAGAAAATGTTTACGGCAGTCCCTCTCCCCCTCTCCCTATCCTTCCCCCCCTCTCCCCAATTGGAACTGGACAGATTTTTAACGATCTCCTCTCTCTCTCTCTCTCTCTCTCTCTCTCTCTCTCTCTCCTCTCTCTCTCTCTCTCTCTCTCTCTCTCTCTTTTGTGTGTGTGGTGTGTGTGTGTGTGTGTGTGTGTGTGTGTGTGTGTAATGCTTACTCTGTAACCTTGAAAAATAAAGATTATTCATTCAAAGATTATTCTCTCTCTCTCTCTCTCTCTCTCTCTCTCTCTCTCTCTCTCTCTCTCTCTCTCTCTCTGGGGAGTGAAATGGGAAGATGCTGGTTTTGTGGAGCAGTTGCGAAAAGGGACATGGAATTTAACATGTGCGGTTCTTTCCCCTGCTTTCTGACACGTGACCTCACCCGCAGCCATAATTGGTCAGAAACGCTTTCGCAGAAGTTGACGAAACCGTAAATAAAGAGCAATGTCATGTGTGTGTGTGTGTGTGTGTGTGTGTGTGTGTGTGTGTGTGTGTGTGTGTGTGTGTGTGTGTGTGTGTGTGTGTGTGTGTGTGTGTGTGTTATTTTTTTGGGGGTGGTGGGAGTTTGTTTCTCAACTAGAGCTCCGAGATTCTGCAATTTTGATATGTTTGTGTATGCGGTCGTTTATACCACCCATTACGGTAGCCGCATGCCGACTTCCAGGACGAATTACGTGTCGATGTGGACATCTGTAGCCTGCACTTTGATGGGGACGGGATAGCCTAGTGGTCAGAGCATCGCGCTCGTAATCTGACGACCCCGGTACGATTCCCGGTCGAAGGGATTTTCCCCCTGGAGTTAACACCAGTGCTGACTCCACTCTTCCTTGGTCTGCCTCTTTTTCTTCCTCCCTGGACAGTGCCTTGCAGTATTGTTTTTGCAAGTCCTTTTGATCTTGTGACATGCCTGAACCATTTAAGTTTACGCTTCTTTGCGATTGATAGAAGGTTGTCTGATATAAGGTTGAGAAATACAAGATCAATTCCCTCTGCTACAAATGTCTATACAAGACTGCACCTTTCTATCTCTGTGACTGTCTTCATCTATACACTCCTCGTTCCCTCCGTTCTGCTGCAAATACTATGTACTTAAAAATACCAAGGTTTTAACAGTCCAGTGTCGGCCGTCGTTCTTTCACTATTTCTGGTCCATCTATCTGGAAAGACCTCCCTCTGTCCATTCGCCAAATCCCTTCATTTGACACTTTCAAATCCAATCTAAACACACAATTGTTTCCTACCTAGGATCTTCCTCCATCATACACCTCACATCTGTCCCTGCTTTCATTCAGTCTACTCCATCTCCATCACCTTGCGTTATCGTGTGTGTGTGTGTGAGGGGGGGGGGTGCGTTTGTGTAAATATATGATTTGTTAATTCTATTTTATTTTGTGAATGGTTGCATGCGTGTGACTGATTTGCATGCAAGCGTTTCGATTTGTTTGCTTAACAAGATGTAACGGTAAAAAAAATTCCATTTATTATTATTATTACTGTCGTGCATATTGTGTTAAAAGACACACATATTTCAATTTTCAGAGATCGTGCCAACACTACCAGCGCCATCTTTCCTCCCAGGCACACCCATCAAGCCATTATGGATGAGGGGTCGTGACCTACTTTGCCTCACTGCTTTTTATCTCCCCTGGAAAATAACGCCCACTCTGCAACCTGCCACATTGAGTGACTTGGGCACTTTTCTTTTGATTTTTTTTATAGATAAAAACACAAGCTAGGATGAAGCATCGCTGCCGTGATTTCAACACTGGGGCATAAGATTCGAGGTTTTTTGTTTTTATTTTTTTGCTGCCTCATCTTCTATGCTGAGGCGGCATAGCTCAGTGGTCAGAGCGCTCGCTTTTCCCCAGTCAAGTTCAGTAGCGTCGAGCATGGTTGCCAATTGGATGGGTGACCGTTTGCGCGCCTTGGCTTCAGTACAGTCCCCCCAGTTCACCCAGCTGTAAATGGGTACCTGCCTTCTTTAGGGTCAGGGAAGGTAAAGCAGTGAGGGAGAGGAGATGGGCGCCGCCCTCAACATGCTGGCCCCTGGAGAAGCTGAGGTCTCTGACGCCTCGCTCCCCTATGACCGCCAAGGTTATGGGACACCTTTACCTTTTCACCTTTACCATCCTCTTGACGTCCCGTCCTACTGTTCCCACACCGCTCATTTCAATCCCCTCGCCACAGCCATACCTAGATTCGCTATGTCTCATCCTCGGGATCAGAAGTCTACCGGGAGCCCATCAATATTAGGCCACCGTGGGGCCACCAGCCAGAGGGGCCCTGCACTGCTGCTGGGTCACTTTGGTGGTGTTCAGTGGTGCCTGTTCTGAGCTAAAATACGCAGGAAACCACCTACTATGCCCCCGACTCGTTCTTCTCTGGAATGCAGAAGACTGGTGAACACTGTAGCCTAGGGGATAAGACCGTTCTGACTTGATCCATGAAATCCTGAGTTCGAATCCCAGCATCAGCGAATGATGAATTTAGGATTTTTTTTGTTTGTTTGTTTTTTTACAATCTTTGGCCCCAACTGAAACTATAGATCTGATATTGACTTAAACCTCTTTGTAAATAATTAA